>JAPTHN010000062.1:0-275252 GCA_026936325.1 Platynereis dumerilii | reverse complement strand
TGTAGCCCTGGACCCCTGTGGGACAGGGGTCATGAATCGTCGCATTGAAAAATCATGAGATTTTACAGAAAGGGTCTGGGGGAATTTAGATTGCTCTGTTAGTTTTATAGTCATGGCAAAACCAAAAACATCATTTGAAAATAGACAACATTTCCTACTGATGGCACCTATTTCTATATTTTATACATGTTGAAATAAATGAACACTCACCCTGTGAAGTTAAAGAAATGATTTTTTTCTTTAAACATTGAAGAAATGGCGTCTCCTCATTGGTTGAGAGAGAGTGATGTCACAACAAAAGTTTATGATGTCAAAGGTATTTTTGGTGACGTCACAATGGTGACATCAAACATAAAAGTGAGGCTGATAGCTGTTTCTCACAAATTTTTGGCAATTCTCTCATTTAAAATCAATTTTTACAGTACAAACTTTTGTAGAAATGCTTTCAAAAGTGGTGCCGTCAGCAGTAAAATATGTAGGCTACCCAAATCCAAAATTTCATTAAATTTGGAGAAAAACTGTTTAATATAGACCAATTCTCCTGATGCCACGTCGAAATCTCAAGATTTTGAATGGGACGCATGGGTCCCAGGGCTATCATCATTGTAGGTGACTTCAATCTCACTGGAATAGATTGGCAACATTTTCAGGCTCTTGGATGAATGGAAAGAAGCCCTAAACAACAACCAGAGTGTGGAAGTTATATGCATGGACTTCAGTAAAGCCTTCGATTCAGTCCCACACAAAAGACTGCTCTACAAGCTTCAGTACTATAACATCTCCGACATGGTCCTTCCATGAATAAAATCATTCCTTCAGGACAGGCACTAGCAAGTAGTAATCAACGACAGTTACCCCGAGAAGCGTGAAGTCGATAAGTGGTATTCCTCAGGGCTCTGTTCTTGGCCCATTGCTTTTCGTTGTTTATATTAATGACTTGCCAGCAAAGCTTCTCTCAAGGACCTACATGTTTGCCGATGATACAAAAGTTTTCTGGCCCTCGGAACTCAATGATCTAAGGGATGAAATAGCGGAAGATCTTGCAAAATTGGACAAATGGTCAGAGGATTGGCTACTCAAATTTAACCCACTTAATTGTAAACAGATATACATCACTAGGCCGAGGCAAACCCTAGAAAAGTTAGAACGACATCTTAAGGACAGCGATGGCAGACCTAAAACACTACAACGCGCTAACGAAAAAGACCTGGGTGTCATGATAGATGCCACTTAAATTTAAAGACCCATATAGCTTCTGTGAAGGCTAAAGCATCAAGAAACAAGGGCATTATACGCCAGACGATTGACCATCTGGAGAAGGACATTTTCCTGCCGCTATGTACACCACTCTCGTCAGGTCCCACTTGGACTATGGGCACTCGGTCTGGTCACCCCACTTGAAAACAACAACCAAAAAGATTTTGGAATTATGTCAACTCAAAATCGAGAGTACATGCCAAAATTCCTGATCTGGAGGAGACTCATGAAGACAGTCACGAAAGCCTCTACCGACAAGGAAAAGGCAGAAATGCTAAGCAAATTCTCCAGCCGAGTACTCATCACAGACGAAGATTACAACTACGAGTCTAAATTCCACCTTAATTACCACCCTAGACACAGTACACATAAAAGACAACGACATCATGAAGAAGCTGAAGGCACTCAAGATCGAAAAATCGCCGGGGCCAGATAATATCTTCCCAAAGGCTCTGAAAGAAACAGCCACTGAAACAGCATTGCTAGTAAACATTCTAAAATTGCTGTAGCTCACATTTTCTTACACATCATTCCCTCCTTAATTACTGGACTGAAAGGACATTTATGGCATCCCTAGCTAGCTGCCTGAGGGACCATTTATGTCCCTAAACAACAGCTTGTGACGTCACAATCGTCCTGGGAGATTGTTTAGTTTGAACAGCCCAGTCCAGTAAGGGTTAATTAATTAAAGTTACCCAGAACCATAAAATCTTTTGCTAAATATGGGTTATTTTATGTGTATTATAACATAAACTTATGATCAATAGTATTTTCTAACTAATTGTTTTAATATTTCTTTGACTAAATAAATTATTTTGTTATTTCCCTTACTTTTTCTTGATAGTGCCTCCCACCTCCAGCACATCCATTATAGATGACGTCACAATGACCATTGTTAAAAATATATAGCTACAACTTAACTAATTCTGACAATGGTGATGACGTCACAAAGTTGACATGACTCGAGACTGTTTTTTTTTTCCATGCGTACCCGAAATAAATCTAGGGGTCATTTAGTGCATTTGGGGAGTCATAAGAGGTGGACAGAATAATCCTACACCGAAGAAACTTAACATGCTAAGTGATATCACCAAGACACATCAGAAAATGTAAAAATTAGAAAGACTTTTGGTTGAAGCCTGACCTATCATTCAGGGTAACTTTAAGATATAAGTCAAATATGTGTTTAGATGCATCAAATTAATCAGTGTTTGAGACAAAGCCTTTTATTCAAATAAGATGTATTGAAATTACACCCAGGGAAGATGAATGGATGGATGAATGGGCTTTACGTCCTGTATTTATGCACATGGTAGGCTAATAAGGACAGGACAGGATGACGACAAGGCAATAAGGTGAAGTACCTAGAGAAGAAAATTTTAGATATTGACCATATTATATTGTTTATGGCATTCCAGAACCACAAGATCCAGCACGAACTACACGTTATTAGAAACCAATGGAATGGTCATTGTGCCGAGACTTTTTGAGATGAAATTCCTAAGTTAACAATAACTATCAATTTTCCAGATGGAAGAAATCTATCTCTTTGAAGAAAAAAAAAAAAGATTACTTTTCATGAAGAAAAGAAAATCACGATTTCAACAATTTTGTGTCCACATTGTACATCAATAGAGCCTGGGATGAACCTTCAATGACATTCACAAGTCCTTGCGGCTTGACTTTTCCAATAAAAGTTAACATAATCAACATGACAGTCCGCAATACTATCACAAGGAAAATGAGTCTCTCAAGTAATCAATAGAGCCTGGAAAATTTCCGAAGAGATTCACAAGTCATTTTGACATGACCTTTTCAATTATTTCTCAAGTCAACATAATAGCTAACATGACAGCTTGTAACAGATTAAAATTACAACTTACACGGGTTTGTCAAGAAATTACTAGAGCTTGGAGCACGAAAAACAAAATTTCAATGAGTTTGACAATTCATTGTACAACTTTTTCAGTGACATCTGATGAAATTCCCAGGTTAAGAAAATAACCGTCACTGTTGCCAATTTATTCACCAAACAAGAAAGCAATTTCAAACAAGTCTGTGCTTATGGTACATTAGTTGAACCAAGGAAAAAAGTCATTATGGCGAGACTTTTTCAACAAAAAAAATCTAATGAAATTCCCCAGGAAGATAATAAGTAGGACAATTTGTTCACAAAACAAGAAAGCAATTTCAAACAAGCCTATCATTAAGTGCTGTAAGTTAATAGAGCAAAGGAACAAAGGACTAAATTTCAATAAGATTCCCAAGACATTGTGGCGAGATATTTCCAAAAAATCTGATGAAATTCCCAAATTCAGATAATAACCACGACTCTTGCGAATATGTTTATTAAGCAAGAAAGCAATGTCAAACAAGCCAATAGAGCCAAGGGAACGAAGGACCAAATTTAAAGGAGATTCACAAGCCACTGTGGCGAGACTTTTTCCATAAAATCTGAGGAAATTCTCAAATTCATATAATAACCATGACTCTTGAGAATATGTTTATTAAGCAAGAAAGCAATCTAGACAAGTCTGTCTTTACAGAAATTTAATTGAGCCAAGGAACGAAGTAAATTTCAATGAGATTCACAAGACATTGTGGCGAGACTTTTTCTATAAAATCTGATGAAATTCCCAAGTTCAGAAAATAACCATGACTCTTGCGAATATGTTTATTAGGCAAGAAAGCAATGTCAAACAAGCCAATAGAGCCAAGGGAACGAAGGACCAAATTTAAAGGAGATTCACAAGCCACTGTGGCGAGACTTTTTCCATAAAATCTGAGGAAATTCTCAAATTCATATAATAACCATGACTCTTGAGAATATGTTTATTAAGCAAGAAAGCAATCTAAACAAGTCTGTCTTTACAGAAATTTAATTGAGCCAAGGAACAAAGTAAATTTCAATGAGATTCACAAGACATTGTGGCGAGACTTTTTCTATAAAATCTGATGAAATTCCCAAGTTCAGAAAATAACCATGACTCTTGCGAATATGTTTATTAGGCAAGAAAGCAATGTCAAACAAGCCAATAGAGCCAAGGGAACGAAGGACCAAATTTAAAGGAGATTCACAAGCCACTGCGGCGTGACTTTTTCCATAAAATCTGAGGAAATTCTCAAATTCATATAATAACCATGACTCTTGAGAATATGTTTATTAAGCAAGAAAGCAATCTAAACAAGTCTGTCTTTACAGAAATTTAATTGAGCCAAGGAACGAAGTAAATTTCAATGAGATTCACAAGACATTGTGGCGAGACTTTTTCTATAAAATCTGATGAAATTCCCAAGTTCAGAAAATAACCATGACTCTTGCGAATATGTTTATTAGGCAAGAAAGCAATGTCAAACTAGAAGGCAAATTGCAATTTGCATATCTGGACGCTGATAATTGACCTGAACATTGTAAAATAATATTGGTCTGGTAGTCTGGTTGGCTGAATTATAATAGCAGTAGGCAGAAGTTATCAGGGCATAGTGGCCAATGGGCCTTAAGAGAGAGAAATAAATGTATTGCTACATAGCGATGCATGAAGTTTTTTGATTGTGTGTGATATGGAGTTGTGTGTTTAACAACTTGAAATAGTTGTGTTAAGCTGACAGAGGAGATACACACCCACAGCTCATCATTGCTTTGGACATCTTAAGCTAAGGTAGATACAGCTCATCTTCATGAAGCAGACCCACTTTTATGATTTCAATAAAACCTGAGATGTTCGAGAAAGAAAGCAATAGCATAATTTAAACGAAGTCAAAGAGCCCTGAGGCTATTGCCCTACTTCATTGCACATTGGCCTAGAAAAATGGACCAAGGGCAGAGTAAATGTATTTACCCCTTTTCACACCTCTTTCAAATTACCCAACAATCTTGCTGTATGTGTATGTGTATATGCATATGCAGCTTACATTTACCATGACAGTTACCCTTGTAACTGTCATGCATTTACTAAAAGTACACTGTATAAAGTTTATAAACTTCAAATTAAAAGTAAAACTTTTATTTGATTATGTATACTACACTTTACTTTATTAAAACATATATGCATCATGGGAGAATTCTTTTTATTTTGTTTCTATACATTGTCAAACTAGATGGGAGCATATTTCCATATGCAAGACTAGCAGGGGGTCGATCAGCAGTTTGTTCAGCTCATCACTGACTGACATTACTGGCTGACATCATCGGCTGACATCATTGGCTGACTTCATCAGCTGACATCATCCTATAACCGGCTGACATCAGTGGCTGACATCAGTGGCTGACATCAGTGGCTGACATCAGTGGCTGACATCAGTGGCTGACATCACTGGCTGACATCACTGGCTCACATCACCGGCTGACATCACCAGCTGATGTCAGTGGCTGACATCAATGGCTGACCACCGGCTGACATCACTGGCTGACATCACTGGCTGACATCACCGGCTGACATCAGTGGCTGACCACCGGCTGACATCAGTGGCTGACATCAGTGGCTGACATCAGTGGCTGACATCAATGGCTGACCACCGGCTGACATCAGTGGCTGATATCACCGGCTGACATCACTGGCTGACATCACCGGCTGACATCACAAACTGACATCACCAGCTGACATCAGTGGCTGACATCACTGGTTGACATCAGTGTCTGACATCACTGGTTGACATCAGTGGCTGACATCAGTGGCTGACATCAGTGGCTGACATCAGTGGCTGCCATCACCGGTTGACATCAGTGGCTGACATCACCGGCTGACATCACCAGCTGACATCAGTGGCTGACTGACATCAGTGGCTGACTGACATCAGTGGCTGACTGACATCAGTGGCTGACATCAGTGGCTGACATCACCGGCTGACATCACCGGCTGACATCACCGGCTGACATCACTTGTTGACATCACCGGCTGACATCAGTGGCTGACATCAAAGTCTGACATCAGTGGCTGACATCACTGGTTGATATCACTGGTTGATATCCCGGCTGACATACATTGATTGACATCATTGACCATATCATAACTATCAATAGGGGAGCTCCAAAACACAGGAGAGAACTCCCAATAAGAAGAAGAAAGTGTAGCTACCTTGTGTAAATAGACAGTACTACTACTGTGGTTGCCATGGAGCTGGTAGACTCGGAACTGGACGACACCTAGTATCCCTAAAGACTAGCCCTGCTAGTCTTAACAAATGGACCGGTGTAGTATGCTTCCTCAAAAAGCCATTCTTTAGGTCAGAAGGAGGTGTGAATGAGGCCATGGTTGTAAAACAGTTCATCCTGTCTGAGCATAAGTCGGTCACAAGTTGGTCAATAGCTTTAGGGCTCTTTAACCCCCTTTTACATTGTTTATGCATGCCAGTTTCAATCTAATGATCTAGTTGTTGAACACCGGCAAATCTATATAGCTCTCTCAACCAATAGCATTAGTGCGTATTTTGCATGCTAGGTGGCTACCGCGTGTTGATGACGGGTGTGCGCTGAAGCATATCAGACTCTGGTAGACTGGTCCCCCTCCCTGGTGTGCCATAGGGACAGTATATCAGTTATAATTCTAGTACATTGTCCTATTTAGAATCCAGTCAATTTTCCATGATTGCAACACAGATTTCCAGCTATTCTCGGTGTTAAGGACCAATTCACCGGGTGATATCTGTAGATCTATCCACTATCTGTTTGCTATATCAGTCTGAGTCACTTGGATCACGTGTGTGCAACATAAAGTAAGTTTGATGGGTTTACTGTGTACATCACTATGTCTTATGTTCAGCCAACAGGAAACTGAAAAACACAAGGAAGTAGGCCGTTGTGAGACAGTATCTGGACGCCAGAGGCGTCCAGATAACAAGCCAATAGAGCCAAGGGAACGAAGGACCAAATTTAAAGGAGATTCACAAGCCACTGTGGCGAGACTTTTTCCATAAAATCTGAGGAAATTCTCAAATTCATATAATAACCATGACTCTTGCGAATATGTTTATTAAGCAAGAAAGCAAGTCTGTCTTTACAGAAATTTAATAGAGCCAAGGAACGAAAGATTACATTTCAATGAGATTCACAAGACATTGTGGCGACTTTTTCTATAAAATCTGATGAAATGCCCAAATTCAAATAATAACCAGGACTCTTGCGGATATATTTATTAAGCAAGAAAGCAATCTCAAACAAGTCAATAGAGCCAAGGAACGAAGGACCAAATTTCAATGAGATTCACAAGTCATGGTGGCAGGACTTTAAAATAAAATCTAATGAAATTGCCAAGTTCACTAAATAACCATGACTGTTGCCAAACAAGAAAGCAATCTCGAACAAGTCTGTTTTTACGGTTGTTAAGAGAGCCAAGGAACAAATTACAAAATTTCAGTGAGATTCACAAGTCATTGTAACGAGACTTTTTCCATAAAATGTAATGAAATTCCCAAGTTAATTAATCAATATGACTGTTGGCAATTTGTTCATCATGTAAACAAAAACATCACAATTTCAAACAATTCTCTCTTTACGGAAATTTAACAGAGCCAAGAAACGAAGGATAAAATTTCAATGAGATTCACAAGTCATTGTGGCGGGACTTTTTCAATAAAATCTGATGAAATTCCCAAGTCAACATAATAACTAACATGACTGTTTGCAACATATTCAAGGTAAAAGAAATCTATCTCTCAGGAAAGAAAAACATAAACGACAATTTTTTTCACCAGGTTAGCATGAGAATCACAAGTTCAATACGTATAAAAGACAATGTGTAAATTTACATAACATTTGGTAACAATGACAGCAAAAAATAAATGTAGTAACAAATATAGCACCAAAATCAACTCAAAGAAAATCATGCAGCTATACTATTTCCATTGCTCACAAATCATAGCCTCCCAAGTGTAAGTTTCTACACAAATAAGTACCACCATATTCCCTGCAACAAAATCCAACCAAGTTAAATCCAATTATCCAGTGAATATTAATTCAAGAATGTCACAGTATAGACTGTCCCCATCTGCCCCAATCAATATTTCAGTGCTATTCCCATCTTATCATAAAGCATGATGACTTCTAATTCAATTACCATGTTGCTACTTTCACTCGCTATCATTAAAGTCAGTGATTTAAAGCTAACATAGGGGTATTAATTTATTCTCCTAGGCTACTAGAGAGTCACAAGTAGCAACAGAGTTGTACTGAACACATGGGTACACCTGTGTTTTAAAATTTAATTATATTGAATATTGATGGATTCAAGTAAAGCATTCCTTTGTAAAACACTTCCTCATGAAAAGCAAAAGATATTATGTGAGGTGCATTATGTTAGGAAATTAATATATACATAGGACACACATAATTTCAAATGGGGAGGAATGTCATTATCGATTTGTACTCCCACAAGACAACAGGCAGCAAATTGATATTGCAAAGTTTGGAAATGAGATGCATAAGTTTGGCTGTGTGATGTTCATATTTTGAAATGAAAACATATCAGCAAATAAGATGGACAAAATAATGAAATGAGAGATGATATCACAGTTCAGTTTAAGCTCCTAATAAATTGCACACCTAAATTCATAAGCTCAATATTGGACCTCAAGATTCATGGGGCTTTTCTTCGTTGCTCGCTGAGGGACTAGTCGATTCAACTTCTTGTGAGTCTCCATCTGCTGTAGCGGCTGCTGATGAGTCGACATCACTCTTCCCTGATTCAACTGCTTCGCTTTCTGGCTTAGTTTCCGACTGATTTTCTGATTGATCTTCTGACGGCTTTTCTGGCTTACTTTCAGCTCCATTAGCCAAGTCTTCCCCACTGCCTGACCCACCAGCTTCAAATCCACTTCCCTGATCCGTGGCCTCACCGTCATTCTCAAACACGATGTCTTCGGGGTTCGGAGCTTTGGGCAGAAATTCCTCACCAGGACACAGCTTGTCGAAGATCTCTCTCGCCTTAAAATTTACAAGGGAATAGATGCAGATTTACGGTATATTTCAACAATATGATATTCCTAGAACATCCACAACAAAGCTGACAAACACTTATCAAAACATATAATAAGTTATTTGTAGATTCGATGATGCAGCACTGACAACTTACCACCTGGATTGGTTCATCAAAATCCAGCGCCAAGTCAGCACTGGGCACAACAAACACTCCCTCTGGTGAATTGTCTGGAAGCTTCACACCACTCGTGTCTTTCTGTTCATAAAACAACGACCATAGAACTTGAGGCTTCTCTGTTTCTGCACCATCTGAAATTAAAATGCAAATTAAAAATTCTCACTCTCCTGATTAGCTTTTACCTTATCAGAATAGCAAAGAGCAACCTATATTCAAGTAAACTACCTTCTGATTTTGCCAAAGAAAACAATGACTCCACTGTCGGCTTCAGATCTTCTTCAGCCCCCTTGACTCCTCTGCAACTAATTTGCACCACAACTGCAAAGGAAAGTATTACGATTAGAAATTAGTTTTCAAGATTTGACAACATCCTTGTTACTTGTTACTTGTGTAGTACGTTCCTCCTCTCAGGTAGGAGAACCCTCCTGGTCCTTCGCCGGAGGTCTTCGGTGGTTCGTCAGGTTTTTGGAGCCCCGCCGTCTTGCCCAGGCCATCGCAGAGGATCCGCCCAAAAGGATACTTCGTTGGTTGTGAAGACTGAAAACCAGCCGCCGTGTGATGTCTTCAGTCTGCCAAAGGTCTTCCTTCGTCACAGTATGCGAGGGATCGATTATTGTAGCCACTATTTCGCTTGCTGCAGTCACATCATATTTTGAGAATATGGGGTTAAGTTTCACCATGTATTTACTTCTCGCCTCATCAAGTTTTTCGCATTTTAGTATAAAGTGTTCAGCAGTCTCTGCTTCATCTTCACATAGAGGGCACGTTTCACGTCTGTTTTTCCCTGCGCATTTTAGTGAGGATAGGGGGTATCGACCCACCAGAAGTGAAGCCTTCACTTGTGCCCTAGTCACCTGGATTGGGTCGTCACCGCAATGCCACACAGGATGTGTTGTTGAGAGGCTGCAGGAATTGATGTTCAGGAACTTAAGTGATCGCATCTCTGCTGCTTGTGTCTTCAGCTTGTTTTCCCAGAAGGTGGTAACATTTTTCTTGATCTGCCTTTTCCAAGCGTTTCTGTGTGGAGGGTTTAGCATCAACACCAGGGGGGGACTCAGGTTGTACATATAGATGATTTTCTTCAGCTCTGCAGTCCAGCTGTGCGAACTTGAGTTTTTCAGCGCGAGCTGTCGGTGGAAGACTTGCCATTCCACTGAGTCTGGTCTCCGGCAGATGTTGTTAAACAGGGTGAGAATCTTCAGATGAATCTGGGCCTTCATTGGAGTTGCACCCATTAATAAGTATAGGGCTGGTGTGGCAGTTGAGTCTGGGAGACACTGTAGTTGTCTTAGAAGCGTACGTTGGTATTTGTGAAGTTCTTCGAAGTCACTTTCTTTCAGGCTGAGGGCCTCTAGACCATAGAGGACTGCTGGGTCGATGTATGTGCTTGCAATGTTTCTCGACACTAATGGGGAGATTCCGTTGTACCCATGGAAGCCGGCTCCCATCAATGCATATGCAGCTCGTCTCCCTATCTGGATCCTATGCCTCACAGCTTCTGTTGCCTTGCAGTCAGCAGTTCTAACCAGGCCTAGGTGGGTTTCTTTTTGCGAGTAGTCAATGTCACTTCCGTTGAAGGAAATAGGCATGCTTAGACTTGACTTCTGCTGGATGTGCATCACCTTTGACTTGGCTGTACTGAATTGGTATCTGACTTTTGCTATAAATCAAGAAAAAATGCTGCTATAAATCAAGAAAAAATGCTGATGTTCCTTTAATGAAAGAGAAAATCAGTTAAAAGTTCACTTACAGATATCCTTCGGACAAGCACAAGACATGTGAGACAGCTCGTAAATGGTGATGTAGCTGCCATTCTCGTGCACAGGAGGGAGACACAACAGACTTATCTGGAATTGAGAAATTTATTTTTAAAGCTAATACTTTAGTAATAAACTAACTGGAACCCATCACATCAGTCAGTGACAGCAATAACAGGCAAAGCATTCAATAGAAAACTTCAGTAAGATCATAACAACCACAATTTACCTGATCTTTGTCAGAAGGTAAAATGCTTTTCTCAGTAAGTAATATCGCCCTCGAGATGAATCTGGAAAGCAGAAATGAATTTAATAAGGTGTATGCATGCCACTTCAGAAAATTGTATACATCCATTTCAATCCATCCTCCCAACTTTGCCAAAATTGCCAGTAAGAATTGCCAGTATTACTATACTAAACGGCTAAAAGACACTTACTTTTCATCCTCTGGTTTACAAGGCAGGACCTCACTTGATGCAAAACTAGCTTCCATGACAACATATTTGGCATTCAGCCTCTGGCCTTCTGTGTCAACTATTCCTGTACATCTGAAATAATATACATAACAAATAGTGAATCTTAAGGAGAGAAAAGGAGAGTCGAAGATAGGACACAATCATGGTAACATGATTTCGCGATTGTTACAGAACAAAATATCAAGTGCTGTAACTTAAAACATATTATTTTGAAATGGTATTAGTAAATGTTTTTATAGGTTACTCACTTGTTTTCGGAGTCCACTAAAAGCTGAGTACCACTTCTTCGCAAGCAATAGATGCCACCAAACACAGCACACATTCTGAGAATCATAAAACAAAACAAACACTTTGAACATAATTAATTTCATCACATTATTTACTGTCTAGACAATTTTCACATGAAAATGTTAAAAATATCAGTAGAAATAGCCATTGCTCACCTGCAGAAACACTGTGGGAGCTCCCCACTACCATACAAGGGCCAAAGGAATGCAGTGTTGCCATAGCGACCGAGGGACTGCAGAAACTTCTGAGTGGCCTGCAATCCTTCTAAAGTACTTGTCTGTTCAGTTGCCATGGCAATAGCATTGTGAACATAATGGTGGACATTGGAAGACAACTTTTTTGATTTCAGGAACTCGGTGAAAGGCTTGTCGGTGAAATCTGTAAATGATACCACACTTTCAGTTATTTCAAAGATTCAATCGGATCAATCCAAAAGGAAGTGAAAATTTAATGTATTTATAATTTTAGAATGAAATTGAGAAATAAAATTATTAACCTGCATATTCTTCAGGGTGTTTGTCAAACTCAATAGCAAACGTCAGCAATTTCATCAACATCCTTTTTTCAATCATCGAGACCTGTTTGCTGCTGAACACATCGGATCTGGAACATGGTACCTGTCAAAATTAAAATATATTTTTGTAAAAGTCAGGACAAAAAATATGTTGTCAGAGCGAACAAATGAATATCATACTGATATCACATCAATGGAAAATAACTTCGAAAGTAGTAAAGAGTGACATTATGCACCATTGCACCTATTATAATTTATTTTCAAACATTGCAGCATATATCCCACGCACTTGTTCAAGCTTGCCATTAAGGTGAGTGAGAATCCTGGTGATGTTGCGAAAGGTGCAGTACTTGGCTATGTCAGAAGAGATCAATAACTCCACCATTGGTCCACGACAATAGAGTATCTGAAAACAACCAAATATTATAACAAAATACCCATTCTTGCAGGGGCGTACCTAGAAATGGCCTCAGGGGGTGGGCCATAAAATGGGGCAAATAGGCGTCACTCCGTGGCAGTTCCTATCTGTTCCATGTCACTATGACCCCCCTAAATACGCCACTGCATTCTTGGTCTCATGTATAGCCTAATGAGCATATTAAAATTCTCATATTGTTAACAGCTGACTGAAAATTATCACCCTGAAAAATTTCGCAAGATATCAAACTTACTCTTGGTGCAAGGTCGATACTGAACTTCCTCCACTGTTTCTTGATTTCTTCATAGGTCCATTTCTTAGGAGCATCTTTCTTTTTCTCTTGTTTACAGACTTTTTTAAGTTCCTTTTTGTCAGTACCAGCATCACCCGCCTCCGCAACTGCACCATCCTTTCCAACATCCTCATCTTTGGCTGCAGAAACATCGCTTTCATCGCTTTTTTCTTCAACAGCATCACTTTTAATTTGCATCGAACCTTCAACCTTTTTTGCTTCATGGACTTTTTCGTCAATTTCTTTCGGACTTTCTTTCTTCACGTCTTCATCCCTTTAATATAAGCCAAAAAAGGTTAATTAAGATAATCTAGCCGAGCAAGCACAGGACAAATTGTATTGTTATACTTTAACCATACAGACCAGCTTTTCAGATTAACATAATAACTTCATTAAATAGGTAGCCTACCCACATTCAATCCTTTAGTTTCCATTTCTCTGTCATTTTCTCTTTCCTTAATTAAGATTAAATGCATTAATTAGATAATATTCCTGATCAATCCAAGAGATAGATTTGCATTATATCATCCCACCTGACATAGATGCACTCCTTGATGTTGGAGATGTTGTCAGAATTAATGCGAAGTGGAAAACTCTTTTCCCCTTCTTTCAAGATTTCGGACAAGTTCACCTCTTTGGCTTTCAGCTTGTCATCTGCATTTGGTGTCTGGAAGAAGACAGAGAGGTCAGGTCAACAAAAATAAGCAAAACAAACTACTGCTTAATAACATTTTTACAATTCCCCAATGTCATTAATTCAATAAAGTTAATTTTCTAACTCGTAAATAATGCTGAAAGTTAAAATCCTCACCTTATTATACTGGATCCAACCAAGAAGACCTTCAAAGTTAAAAGTTGCCCAATCTCCCGAGTAATAGTCATACCTAAATTAGAGAATTACTCTTATATCAAGGTTCAGAAAGGATACAATCAATCCATGCGCAATTAATAAGTTTAATAAATTTTGTCCACATAGCATTCCCACCTGTCTAAGTGCAGCACCTTCCATCCAATCCTTGACAGTGCAGCTGCAATGATGCATTCTGTCATTCCTGAACAAATAAAAAAGTTGATTAAATTTGGCCAGGCAATACAATTTCATTATAGATCTGATTATTTCAATAATCAATTAATCATACCAATAACCAACATACAATTGCACAGGGGTGTATCTAGAAATTGCTTGACAGGGAGCAATTATTATATGGAGCGAATATGCGGCGCTCCGTGGCGTTTCCTATCTCTTCAATGTTAATTTTGGGGGGGGGGGAGATGGCCCAATGCCCCCCCCCCCTAAATAAGCCACTGCAATTGCACCCATTATTCCACGTCAACATGTTGCAGTTTCAAAGATTTCTTTGCAGAATGTAAAGGGGACATTGGCAGTATTTAATGTGCAGACTATTACAGTGACACTATCTTACTGACTCTTACAGTGACAGTCATGAGAATGAGTCACAAGAAACAATGAAATGTATGACATAATTTTGTCATTTCATTTGGGGACTGATTATATGCTGAATATCTACTTGGTTTTACAATTTAAACACCAATAAAGTCTCTCTTACGTTGCACAACACAACTACCTTTACTTCTAATGCACTGATAGACTTAACAATAGCATGGGTTTCATACCAGTTCCCAAAATAATGGCATCATAATTACTGGGCAGCTCCTGGTCAGCCATTTCTGATAAAATGGTGGTGGCGCCACTGTCTCTTCATAATTTTTGCTAATTGTTCGTCCTAAGATATCTTCAGGACCAAAAAATCTATATAATCCAATTCTATTAGGAATTTTAGAGATTCTAAATTATAAATCAAACGCCTGAGTTCACTTTATGGAAAAAATCATATTCGAAACCCAGTTCCCAACATCAGGCCTTTTTCGCCATATTGGCCAACCGGGTAATGGTGCTTTTATTTTTTGTGAATCAAAAATCCACTAACATCTGCGGTTTGTGAACCCTTTACTGCATTTCGTTCACGCCATTAAAATAATTAGATTCATGTTATTGCATAAATACAATTTTGTTAGTTGTGCAGTTTGATATTGATGTCTATTTTTGAGTTTGAAATGGGGCAATTCATGTGTTGACATCGCAGAAGCCATGAGACTCAGAGCTGTCATTTCACAGATTGTTCTAAATTTTCAGGAAAATGGCTCCCCACGACAAGAAAGACAGGAAGAGCAAGTCAACCCTGGAGGCTGAAGTTACTAGGGAGTACACAATTAACCTTCACAAGAGGATCCATGGCGTGTAAGTGAATTCTTGACATTTTAAAGGTTGTCAGTCCTGACATGTCAACATGATCATGATGAACATGGCATGCTCATGATGATGCTGTGAGTGGCATTGACATGTCAGTTTGTTTCCTATTGCTACTGATAGTGCTGCTGAACATTGCCTCTTGAAGATGCAATGATCTGTTTCCTTGTTTTGAGAAATGAGCTGTCACGCTTAAACTTGAGCTTTCTGCAATAAAATTGGACCACCCGAGGCCTCAAGTTGGCAACCCTATCGTCATTCTAATCTATCTTGTCATTGTATTGTCAACGAAACACAAAACTAAAATGGAATTTAACAAGTTGAGTTAGTATGACTCCCTGTAAAGTTTAACATTACGGTACGTCATTTGTGGCTGTAGTACCTGTTGTTGACTTACGTTGTGACTGCAATGCAGCAATGCTTACTTTGAATTTGTTTTCCAGTGGATTCAAAAGGAGGGCTCCCCGTGCCATCAAGGCTGTCAGAGAATTCGCAGTGAAGATGATGGGAACCCCCGATGTGCGTGTTGACACCCGTCTGAACAAGCACTTGTGGTCCCAGGGAGTGAGGTCAGTAAAAAGAACTAGAATACATGTGGGTCATTTAGTCCCATTTCATGTATAATTATGCCAATGTAGAAGTTTCACTGTTCTGTGAATGAGAACAGTAAAATATTT
This sequence comes from Platynereis dumerilii, assembly GCA_026936325.1. NCBI lineage: Eukaryota > Metazoa > Annelida > Polychaeta > Phyllodocida > Nereididae > Platynereis > Platynereis dumerilii. Next base: position 259,214 of record JAPTHN010000062.1, on the reverse strand, counting down.
ATCTGATGTTTTAAATGATCTGCAAGAAAATGATGAGATTCAAGTCTTCAATTGGTCCGTGTTTCTGAACCCTTTTGATTGTAACGAAGATCTGATTCTTTGTTGAAATACCTTTAATTTTCACTCAAGTGAGTCCATATAGCTTATGGGGGGAAGATTGGTCTACTGGTATCGTGCTGGGCTGCCAATTGCTGGGGCCTTATTAAAATGCAGATCTTGCTGGGTCATCTGGGCCTATGACGGACAGCTGTTTCACTCGCCTCATTGCCATGCCCTCATTCTGTCTTGATTAGCCTACCAAGTGCATAAACACAGGAAAAAACCCCTAATCATCTATCCATCCATATAGCTTTGGATTAAAACTTATTAGTGCTAAGAACCTTGTTCATTTAATCAGTTAACAGAATAAAATTGTGTTGCAGTCAGTCAGTCACAATGACCTCATTTTGAGGTATAGGAACTAGTTTAATTCCCAGTCTTCCCATTTAGTATGATATGTTACATTACAACTTATAAGTAGAACTGATTTACAAGCCAGCCCATTCAAATGATTCAATGTTTTTCCGTGCTTTCATTCCTTGTGCGAATGACTTCAAAATTTTTCCGAACATGATGAGATTCCAGTCTTCATTGGTCCGTGTTTCTGACAACTGTGATTGTAAGGAAGCTCTGATTCCAGCATTGAATTTAGTTACAATTAGTAGATAATTAATGATATAAGTATCTTTTACCAACTGATGTTTTTGATGAACCAAAAATGATGAGATTCCTGTCTTCATTGGTCCGTGTTTCTGATCACCGTGATTGTAAAGAAGATCTGATTTGAACATTGATATTTTGTTAGTATAGGTAGATTAATTTTGATACAAGTGACTATACTTTGATCATAATTGATGAGAACCAAAAATGATGAGATTCCAGTCTTCATTGGTCCGTGTTTCTGATCACTGATTGTAAAGAAGCTCTGATTTTCACTTCTAATATTTCTATATATAGAGTTTAGAAGGTACAATTACCTCAAATATACATGGCATATAATATAATAATTTTATAATAAATGGAGCATTTCATGTTCTGGGTGAAATGTTGAATGGACCGGTGAAAAGTGATGAGATTCAAGTCTTCAATTGGTCCGTGTTTCTGACCTCTGTGAATTTAAAGAAGATCTGATTTCGTTAAAAATTTTCGAATTCTGAATTTTTTTTTTCCTGTGATTTAAGCAATGAGATTTCAGTCTCAATTGGTCTGTGTTTCTGGTTACTGATTGTATAGAAGCTCTGATTTGCACATACTCTTTGAGATTTTTTTGAAGTTTAGTAAATATTGTGACTAGATAGATAGATAGATAGGGTATGTGCTGCCCTCTAAGCCCAGTTCTGGGCGCTCACGAGGGTTGATTGATGAGATGGGAGGGAGAGAGGAAGTCCTCAACATGTTACGCATTTATCCCATGTGAGGGATCTTTTACTTGCCCAGCACAGACACTGATACAAGGGACCGCCAATTTTACGTCTCATCCGAATGACATACAGTGAGCCTTTGATGATTAGCTTTTAAGTATTTTGTTAAGAAAAAATGATGAGATTCATGTCTTCATTGGTCCGTGTTTCTGATCACTGTGATTGTAAAGAAGCTCTGATTTTCGCTTCTAATAGTTCATCATAGAGTTTTAGATAAATTTAATATTTCCAATATATGAAGTATATATTTGTTATCATGATAAATTAAGTTATTGAATGTTCTGTGAAATGTTGAATAGACCGGTGAAAAATGATGAGATTCAACTCTTCAATTGGTCCGTGTTTCTGACCTCTGTGAATTTAAAGAAGATCTGATTTCATTTAAAATGTTTCCAATTTCCGATTTTTTTCCTGGGTTGTCATTATTCCTGTGATTAAAACATTTGTTGTGTTTTTCATAGCAGTACTTAATTGTCAGACATTACCAAGTCAAGAAAATGATGAGATTCAAGTCTTCATTGGTCCGTGTTTCTGATTACTATGATTGTAACGAAGCTCTGATTCTTGACTTCCTATAACACTGGAATTGCAGCCCTCCTATTCATGTCTCTCGAAAATAGTTAATAATATATATATGGCCTCCATTTGAATTCAGTTTTATGATGGCTAACCCCTATTTTGCATTATTTTCCAGGAATGTTCCCTACAGAGTACGTGTGCGCTTGGCCCGTAAGAGAAACGACGATGAAGATTCAGTCCACAAGCTCTACACCCTCGTCACCTACGTCCCTGTCACCACCTTCAAGGGTTAGTATTTTTTTATTATCAGTTTCATTTAGTTGTAGATGCCTCTAAATAGCCCACACTGGTGCTGATGGGGTGTAAAACACTAACTCACTCACTCATTTAGTTGTAGAAATTTTGTCTGCCAAATTGTCTTTTTTTTTGGTCCGAAAATGATGAGATTCCAGTCTTCATTGGTCCGTGTTTCTGATCACTGTGATTGTAAAGAAGATCTGATTTGAACATTGATATTTTGTTACGATTAGTATAGGTAGATTAATTTTGATAAAAGTGACTATTTCATCAATTGATGAGAACCAAAAGTGATGAGATTCCAGTCTTCATTGGTCCGTGTTTCTGATCAGTGATTGTAAAGAAGCTCTGATTTGTATACATTCTCTTTTGACATTTTTTGAAGTTATAAATTTTTTGTATTTTATCGAGAAAAATGATGAGATTCTAGTCTTCATTGGTCCGTGTTTCTGATCACTGTGATTGTAAAGAAGCTCTGATTTTCACTTATAATATTTCTATCGAGTTCAGTTTAAAAATATTTAAAATATACATGTATATATGTAATCATGAAATATAAATTTGTAGGCTAATCATAAATATTTTGGTAGGATTTTAATTCTTGTGTTTCCCTTTATATGTTCATGAACATCTTGCTAGTAAAAATTAAGAGTAACCTCACACTTGATCAATCACACTATTCATAGAGGAATTTATCCTTTCATGATCAGGCTATGAGACATGTTTCTTCTTAGGCTCTAAATATGCCGTCAAGGAAAGTGATGAGATTCAAGTCTTCATTGGTCCGTGTTTCTGACCTCCCTGATTGTATCGAAGCTCTGATTTCTTGGCTCCAAGGCAACTGTGCATTACTTTTTGAACCAAATATATCTTGTCTTATACATTGTCCTTTTGTTTCTTTCAGGTTCACAGACAGTCAATGTTGAAACGAGCTCAGATTAATTTGCGGGACATTAATAAAAAAAATACAAATGCATAAAATCCTTTGGTTTTCATTCTGCACAAGGCTGGTTGACTGGTAATTGCCAGTCTTTCATGCATGTGACTTCAGCGTTGCCACCATCCCAGAAAGTTGGCAAAGACAGAGGAAATTATGTTCATGGAAGTCCAGGATAAGTAATTGTCAGAAGTCGACGAAGATCCAAAATTTTAATCAATTCTCACTATTAAAATGGTAAGCATTGGTTTGAGCAGTATGTTAATCCGCTGGAGTGGCTTACGTCGAGTGGCTTATTGGTTAAGGCCCGTTTTGCCTGTCATTTGAAATTTTTGGTGAAAAGATTTTACAGTATAGACCTAACCTTGGCCTACGTCAAACGAGCTTCTCAGATTGCTCCCCTTGGGAGTTTTAAAGCTGACATGTGATCTGCCCAACACCAACAGAATGGACATGAAAGTTGTGAACTGGGATTCTGTTCAAAAGAGTGGCTGTTGAGAAAATGAGCAAAAGCTCTTCGAACCTTTGTTTCACTCCAGTCAAGTATGAGGTGGAGGTTGCCACTTTGCAATTATTCAGAGCAATGTCTCCCCCAGTTCTAACTGATGTTGCTTCTAGTGATTGAGAAGAAGCTCCGGAATATTCGTTCGGTGTGACCACTGGCTAATCCGATCAAATGAAAAGACCATACTGTCCAGTACTTCTATACTTCCTGCATTTGAAGATATTTTCTAGGTCTCAAGTGTGTATTTTTCTAGCACCATCGCTGTGGGAAACGCTAACCAGTGATGTGTTAATTACGCGAGTGTACACCACTAGCTCAAATCAACCAGGCATGCTGAATGGAGGTTATGCGAGTTGCCAGACCAGAGGTGAAATTAAAAGCGTGACAATTGAATCCGGGTGTCCGCCAATCCTGGGAAAAGCCTGGAATTTGGTTTCATAAATCCAAGCCTTGAAAAAAATGCATTTTGCACTAAAGGCCAGGAAAAGCCTGCAATTTAGTTCCTACAGATAAAAGATAAATCCAACTAAATAATTAGGGATTCATTGTGACAATCAGTTAGTAAATACATTTTGATGTTCAGAAAAAAGTACTGTGCGTTGTTATATCAGTTCCCTGAAAGATTAGTCTTGATTTTGCGAGAATTCTGTCTGGAAAGTCCTGGGACTTGGTTCTTAAAATGCAGTAGACACCCTGTGAATGCATGAACAGAGAGCTCAGACCTGTTAAACGGACTACATGGGCCTTATAACCCTACCAATTAGCATTTCTACTGTGCCGGTACAATATTGCTGTCCAATTTCACAAATCTCTTGACAGCCTTATATAATATAATTGTAATACAAGCAAATACAGATAGTTTACACAATTTATTCCTGATCATACAAAAATGTATTGAAACAAAACGCTTACAGAACAATCTATACACTTTTCAATGACAATGATTTATTCCTAGCCTTGCTTGCAATAAGTGAAAATGAAATGAAAATGACTTGAGTATGTACAGAAATGAAGTATACAATGTGTACTACGAATAAATTAATAACTAGTGAGGATTTTTATGGTCTTTGGATTTCATGACATCAGTTTCATCATAGAATTCGGATAACCTTGGCTCGTTGCTTAAACTCGGAATATTAAATTCACCCTCTCCTGAGGCTTCATTGTCGTTCTCTTTTAAAATGTGGGGTTTCTCTACGTTCAATGTCTTGTATATCGTCATCGCCTGAAAGTTAACAGCACGAAAACATTATTTGAAACGAATTTTTGAGGAGGTATAAAAACACTATTTTGGTCGTAGGCCAATTTACTACTTGTCTGAACTTTATAAGCCCTTGTATAATTTGACAACATAATATGATCAATGATCGACTATATGAAATTATAATGTTATAATATTGATATAAATCCTTATTTCTGCCAGCAAAGTATTGTGGCAAGATACATTGATTGCTTGCAATAGGGTATATCAGAAAATGCCCTTATTTTCAGCAGCCCCATTTCTGCCAGGGCATACAATATTTTCCAAAAGAGACGTACCTGCGAGACCATAGATGTTATATCTCCAGTGTTGCTGGGCAGCAATACCGTGTTGGTGTTCTTGGCAAGTTTTCCAAATGCATCGATGTACTGTTCAGCAACACTGATTGATACTGCGTTATGACCATTCTGAAATAAACAGAAATTTATCAGTACGTGCAGGTTTCACAATTTCAGCTACAACAGTTTTATAAATGTGACTTATCAAGCTAATAGGATGTTAAATGGCAACCATTTCAATTTGTGTTTGTATTAGTGCCTCACCTTCTTGCCCAAAGACTGGGAGACAACCTCGATGGACTGAGCTCTGGCCCTGGCTTTTGCCACGAGGGCTTCTGCTTCTCCGAGGGCTTCGTTCACCTGCTCCGTTTTAAAAGCCTCCGACGCCAAAATCTTCGCCCTCTTCTGACCCTCAGCTACGTTGATATCAGCTTCTCTAATACCTATAAGCAAAGACGCGTCAGGACATGGTTAGAACTTCTGAAATAAATTCCTAAACATTGAACAAAAACAGTTAATTTAAAATTGAACAAAAACGTTTAATTTAAAATTGAAAGAGTATGACCAGAGACCTGTCCCCTACAGGTCTCTGGTATGATAATAATCTGACAGTTTCATAGAGGTCATCTTATCTACAAACAATCTTCACACACCAAAATGAATATAGTTTAAGAGTTGTCTTTTTTCTTGATAGGCCCGTCTTCAAATTGTAACATTAAACAGACCTTCAGATTCTAAAATGGCTGCCCTCTTCTTCCTCTCTGCCTCCACCTGCATCTGCATGGCTTCTTGCACTCTCTCTGGCAACTGAATATCCCCTGGGAAAAAAAGAATTATTTGCTGAATTACAAAATGCAATATACATCGCCAGACACATCCGAGGATAAAAGGTGACTTATTCTGACAGTATTCTCAGCAAGTGCTGAAAAATATTAGCTAAAAGAGTTACTCACTGATCTCATAACGCTTGCAATCCACACCCCAATCTTCCGCTGCTACATTTATAGATTCTGGAAAGAATTTTTAAATTGTTAATATCTTTCCAATAAATAAATAAATTAGTCCAGTTGACAATTTTAAGAAGTTATCATTCAATCTTGGGGGCTTAATTAATTTTAGAAGAAAGCAAACAAGTTTAAAACAACAGAACATACTACGTACTGACCCATTTTTTAATTAGATTTGGACCCATTTTTTGATTGGATTTGATTTATTGACCATGAAAAAAGACTGTTGTACAAAATTGAGAGTAAAAAAAAAAGTAAATGATTAATCAAGCAAAAAAAGTAAATGGTTAATCAAGCCTTGGAACAGAACAATCATACTTACGGACAATATTAACATTAAGAGACTCTCTCTCCCTGAAGAGAGTATCTAGAGCGATTTTTCCAATTTCAGATCGCATGGTCGTTTGGGCGATCTGGGTGATGGCAAACTCCACATCTTCAACTCCATAACTGGCCTGGAATTAGCAAATTTAATTACAGTTTTGAAGATTTATCATGCCATTCATTTTTTTTTATTTGGCGAAAACAAGATTTTGAATTACAAAATTAATGGTATCCTCACCTTGAATGGATCAATAATTCTCAGATAAAGAACACCGTCTATGCGGAGAGCCACATTATCTGAAATTAAATCAAATCTGTTCTGTTAAAGTCAGTTACTTCAAAAATCAATTAATCTAATTAAGAATTAAGAATTCAATTTAAATCCGATATTCAAAACTTCAGCATGACCTCAGATTTTCCAGTTACATTTTGAGCCATATAAACAAACCAAATTATTTCAACATACCTGCTGAAATAGCACTTTGCTGTGGAATTCCAATTGCGATTTCTTTCAAACTCTGCACATATTTTATTGAGTCTATGATCGGCAACAGCAGGTTCAGACCCTGAATTATAAATAAAGGCAATTAAATTATTCCAATTTGATTTCACACTCAATTTACTATGAAACTATTGCTATGAAAGTCTACTGATCTTACAGGCTCAAGGATCCGGTGAAATTTTCCAAAGCGTTCAACAACCCATGCCTCTTGTTGCGGGACAAAGAGAATCGCCGTGTTGAGGGGTAACTTGGATCTGTAGCGTACTTGCTCAACTAATGCCTGTCTGGTCACCTGCTGGGGAAAAATCATCAAATACATACTTACATTTCGTGTTCACAAATATACAGCATTATAGGCCCGAATTAGAGTGGCGCGTCAATATTTCTGAATTATCATAAACTGTAAACATTAAAAGCACTGATTACTTGATGGGCATCAATTAGGTGGTGAGGACAGTGGCTGAATAACTTAACTTTAAAGAGGGGTTACCAGGATGTCCAGGGTTACCAGGATGTCCAGTTTATTATGAAAGGAGCTGAGCAAGTTACATCACATCAACTGACATTGCTGTGTATCCAATGACAGAAGACGTGCTTTACCCAGATTATCGCTCAATGCCAGGATTAGCAACATCTCACTCGAAAATTATACGCCTAAATAAGTTCTTGGATGAACCAAACCAAGCTAAATCGAGTTATTCAACTAACCCGCAGGCTTCTCATTCCCTGAATACTTCGTAGGCCAAGCATTTTCGCAGAAACCACAGCCGGTATTCTTCCCTTCTGGCCAGTGACAATTGAATTTTCAAATATACACCAGATGGCGATAAAGTGCAATAGCAAGACGCCGCCTATTTTCTATTGACAAACTTCTTCCCGCCAATGAAATAGTACCTGCTGCCATGTGCAGTTTCAGGTAAGACATCATTATTAGGAGCCAACCACACTATAGTGGGGGCTATGGACTTTACCCGGGACTAACTTCTTTCTTTTTTTTTCGTTCTCGGTGCGGCGACAAACAATTTTTTCGAATAGCTTTGCATGGGCACTCGCGACAATTTTAGACTGCCAGTCAGAACGGCCATAAACCAGAACGGCTATTCATATATTTACAGACAATACCTAAACGGCGATGATCAAAGTCCAAAACGGCGATGACAATTTTAGTTAAAAAAGCAACTAAGAAAATTATCTTTCAACAAAAAAACGTCTGATATCTGTTACTTAGTAGCAAAAAAGTTCAGATCCATAATATTTGTTACTTTGTAGCAAAATAACGTAACATTTTTGTTGTCTAATTTGACATGTTATAATGTAGCTAAAACTTAGTAAATGTGCAAAACTTGATAAAACACAACAAAAAACGTAACTAAATGATCTTTTTGATAACAGAAACAATGTTGGATAACAAAATGTATTATTTTAAAGTAAAATTACTAAGTTTTCAGCTATTTCTATCAAAAATTAGTGCAATAGCCGTTCTTGTTTTCTAGTAAAATTTATCATCGCCGTTATGGTAAAGATACGAATAGCCGTTCTGGTTTATCGCCGTTTTGGCTGCACACCCAATTTTAACATTACAGTACCCTAGCTACAGGTGGAAACAAACTTTTTTACCTTCAGCAAACGAAGTTTGTAGGGGAGGCGGGGGTCAGAAGTCACAAAATTCAGAAAAAGCCTCAGAACAGAGCAGGTGTTTGCTAGATCTGAATGACCTTTGGCACAATTATGCAGTATATAGTTGGCTATAGTTGTATCACATGATAGCTGCTGTGCTGTAAATAGCCTTTAGTCAGTTCACAATTTTTTAAGGCAAAGTCCGATGTGACTTTTTACCCCATGTTAGGGTTAAGAAGTCACAACCATGGGGTAACAAGTCACATGCAATTGTTGTGAACATACAACACTATATGAGGTAATATGCAGACCTAGACTTGATAGTCATCCTTGTGCATGAAATTTATAGTCAGCCTTCCAAAGCTATCGACATGCAATGACAATGCACCATCAGTAAAGCCAGTGTCAGAAATTTCCCAAAGTTTGCGAAATGAAATTTTACTGCAATGCTCTCTCATCAGTATTATTGATGATGGATGATGATAAGATTGTACACTAAAAGCTTCTAGTGTGGAATATTTTACTTTCCTTAGCACAGAATACTGACTTCCCAGTACCCTATGGTAAAATATCACAGTGCTGGGGTGAAATGTCACAGTGTGACATTTCACCCTCAGCTGCTTTTTTAATTCAACACATGATCATGGCAACTTGGTGACCAAATGGCCAAAAATGGGTTCACAGCATTAAAGACAATTATCCAAAAGACCTAGAAACACTAGCACAACTTCCTATGTCACAGTGACCAGACATTAATAGGGAAAGTTCAAAATCAATAAAACCTGTTTGGGACACCAAAAATGCATGAGGTGGGTAAAAACCCACTTTCCACAATGAGTATAATTTTCATATTCCCTGCAGACCTTCTTGTCATAAAAGTGTCCCAAATTATGATTTAAGCTTAAGAATTAGGTCACTGCAAGTTGGTCAAAAAGGCCTGTGACTTTTTACCCCTGTGACTTTTCACCCCCTCTTCCCCTACATGGCCAATTGTGCAGCGTACGTAAAACGTACGTTGTCTTTCTTATTTCGTACGTAAATCAGTTGTTTTCACGTATGAATTACGTACGAATATTTACGTACGTAAAACATACGTAAATTTTCGTATGGATTTGGTACATATAAAGTTGGTTTTTTGGGCATTAACTTGATTTTTTTGCTGATTTTTTTTCACATACGCCAATACAAGGTCTAATCTTAAACCGTTTATGATAACCATATTGCACTAAAATGGCCAGAGTAACTGAAAAGTACATGTGTGAAATTTTTATGAATTCGTACGAAATTCGTACGAAAACGTACGTACGTTCTACGGATCGGCTCTTTTTTGTGAGTTTCGTACGTAGAATTTACGCACATAATTCGTACGCTGCACAATTGCTAGTTTATATGATAAAGTTGAGCCTTTTGTGGATTTGATTCAGGGATATTCTATGAATTTTGAAATATTGACCAAAAAATATTAACATTATTATTTTTTGTTTCTAGGCAAAAACTTGGCCATGATTGCATGTCCATAGATGAAATTTGATATACATTACATGTACCCATATGGCTAAGTGCAAAAAGTTGCCCCCTTTTTCACAGAAAAAATGTCCACACTGGAAAACCTTAATTTCTGAATGCTTAACCAAAACAATCCAAAAAAATGTAATAGTTAGAAATAAGTATTTTAATTACTCTTCGAAGTATATACCAGCTTTTGACCCAATATTGATTATTTTTTGCTTGAGAAGCAATCATATCTCCAGAATTCCCTCAAAATCAGCCATTTTTAGCGAACGAAAATGACCATACCAAATTTAATTCCCATTTAAAATATAAAGGCCATAGGTAGACTAGTCAAACTTAGCATATACTTTACTAGTATGGTCAAGAAGTGATCCATTATCTGTGTTCGCTCATTGCTGTATTAATGTGTGATGCAGAGCTTGTTAAGACCCTGGTTACATTTTCAAGATGTCTTGTAACCATCACCATATGTGATCTGTGGCACCAACAGTGGTTTATAGGCTTGCCTTGAAAGTTTGAAAATATAGCCCAGGTATTGTCTACCCTATCCACAAGACCACGAGCGCAGATGCCAACACTCTGCAACTCCCTAGTTGAGATTGTCAATGACAACGGACTCGAACAAGTCATCCAAGAGGCAACGCGAGGTGAAAACCTCCTCGACCTCATTCTAACAAACAATCCCACACTTGTCAACAACGCTCAATCGATGCCTCCACTGAGCGCCCAGGCAGATCACAACACTGTCTATATGGACATCTATATCAAGCCTAAACTCAGCCGCCAACCACCGCGCAAGGTCCTAAAGTACCAGAAAGCAAACTGGTCGGAGATCAAGTCAGATGTCGCTAAACTTTCTGATACGCTCATCCGAGATTCAGCTCATCTATCGACCCAGGAGATGTGGAACAAGACAGAAATAGGACTTCAGGACATCATCGACACCCACATTCCAACCAAGAAGATAAAAGGCTTCAAAGACCCTCCATGGTGGAGCCAGGAACTAAAACAGCTGTTCCAAAGAAGAAATGCTGCATACAGAAAATGGATTAGGACCAGACGCTTCCAAGACGAGTTAGCATTCCATACATTGAAGACCGAAGCTCAGAAGACATGGAGACATGCGAAGGATAAATATGCCAGCTCCATCTTCCAACAACAAGAGGATGAGTATGCCCCACGCTGCGAGCAATCGACTAAGAAATTTTGGGGCTACATCAAGTCACTCAAGAAAGATGCCTCCGGAACCGCCCCTCTGAAGCAAGACGGAGTTCTTGTGTCTGACGCCAAAGGGAAGTCCAACATCCTCAACAGGCAATATGCATCCGTGTTCACAGAAGAAGACGTGTCATCAGTCCCGGACCTTGGCCGTTCATCCCATCCACAGATGCCAGTACCCGAGATCACAGAGAAGGGAGTCCAGAAGCTACTCGCAGGTCTCAACCCAAACAAAGCTGCAGGACCTGATAAACTCCATCCGAGGTTCCTAAAAGAAGTCCATCAAGAACTAGCTCCTTTGTACACCAAGCTCTTCCAGAAATCCCTCAACGAAGGTCACGTTCCAATGCAGTGGAGATCCGCCGATGTTACACCAGTATTCAAGAAGGGAGAAAAATATGATCCTGCCAACTACCGCCCAGTCTCCCTTACTGCAATTACATCAAAATTATTGGAACACGTCATAGCCAGCAACATCATGGGCCACCTCGAGAACAACAACCTCCTGTCTGACTGCCAGCATGGGTTTAGACCAAAAAGATCGTGTGAGTCCCAGCTGCTAAACTTCACTCAGGAACTACTCTATGGAATTGCAGACGGAGAACAGTATGACGTGAATATGATGGATTTCTCGAAGGCCTTCGACCGGGTCCCCCACCACCGCCTCCTGAAGAAGATCCAATACTACGGCATCAACGGACCTGTACACACCTGGCTAAGCTCCTTCCTGGACAAGCGATCCCAGCGTGTCATACTAGATGGAGAAGCATCTGACTTCTGCAACGTTATCTCTGGCGTACCGCAAGGAACCGTACTGGGCCCAGTCCTCTTCCTGTTGTTTATTAATGACCTTCCATCCTCTATCAGCAGCCCCTGCAAATTATTTGCAGACGATCTCGTGGTGTATAGGAAAATAACAGGACATCACGACACAGCCATTCTCCAAGACGACCTCAACAAGCTCACAAGTTGGGAAGATCTCTGGGGGATGAAATTCCACCCAGACAAATGTGAGCACATCACCATCACACGAAAACGACGCCCATTTGCAACATCGTATCATCTGAGAGGCCACCAGCTCAAGACAGTGACACAGACAAAATACTTGGGAGTAAACATCGCATCCAAACTGGAATGGAAAGACCACATTGACAAGGTGACCAAGAAGGCCAACAAGACCCTGGGATTCCTGCGGCGTAACCTGCGGAATGCACCCGAGGAGACAAGAGAGATGGCCTACAAGACATTGGTACGACCCCAATTGGAATATTGCGCTGCAGTCTGGGACCCCCATACCCAGGAACAGACAAGAAAACTGGAAATGGTGCAAAGAAGATCTGCAAGATTTGTCCTGAGACGTTACCACCAGACCTCAAGTGTTGGCAGTATGCTGCAACAACTGCAGTGGGAAACCCTCCAAGAGAGACGAGCTAAGATGCGGATCATCATCTTATACAAGGCCATCAACAACATCGTCTCAGTGGACAGTCATAAATATCTGACCCCAGTCGTCATACCTACTCGCCATCATCACAGCCAGACATTCCAGCAAGTCTCCACTGCCACCAACTACCACAAATTCTCCTACTACCCCCGCACAATCGTACAGTGGAACGCCCTGCCTGCCTACATAATAGAGACAGCAGCGTTGGACCAGTTCAAGACAGCACTGGCCAAGCATACCATAACCTGAAACTCATTCCATTGTCTCCTTTTCTGTATATACTGTATATAACACTACTTCTCTACTATCACTTTCTTTCTTTACTAACAAACGCATTGCGCCTCCACATTAGTCATCAGTCTTGATGTTGTGGCAGTATTTTGATGATGATGAACATTTTTGCATAGCAGAATTCATGATGAATACTGACATATTCCAAATTAAGTACCTATGATTCTGTCAAATTTTTGACACGGTCCTATTTTGCTAAAATTTGGCACATGCTTCGGGTTGCATTGCAGATGTGAAGAAACTCCTAAGATCAATTTACAAAATTTACAAATTTCAATTTTGTCAATTGATAATGAAATTAAACACAAAAACTGGTTGCTAACATCATAAAAGTTGACGGAATGATGTCCCGCATCCTCAAGAAACTGCTTTGAGCTAAATTTTCTTCAACTTTTAAACTCCCAGGGTTTCCAACTTTACCCTGTATAGGTAAAATTATGCTTTTAGAATAATGTTAACTGGAAACATGTGCATGAAGCTCTTCTCATGCCAGTACAAGAGGTTCCGTCAAACAAACTGATGTCATGAGAGGATACTGCCGATTCGGAGATCGCTGCCTCATGAAACACCCACGGAAAACAAGCCACCGCAGCAAAAGCCCACCGAGCCCAAAAAGAGGCAGATGGTCGACAGACAGCGAGGAAACGCCCCCCAAAAAAAGGCAAACGAAACTCCACATGGACTAAGGAAAAATAGACCGTATCAGGGACACAAATGAGGCACAGGACCGCCCAAGAAGTGAGGGCCAAAAAAGGCCCCAAAAAAACCATGAGGGAAGAGAGAGATCCCCCACAATACCAACAAGTGAGGAGATGACCCCCCCCCCCAAAAAATAAACAACGAGCCACGCCCAAAAGGAGCCCGAATGCACCGGCCGAAAACTATAGAACAGAAAGAAGAAAACAAAGAAAGCGTACACACAACAGAAAAGGACAAAAAAAGCAGAACAGACAAAACGGAGAAACAACACCGCTGCGAATACTCTACACAAACCCAAACGGGATAATGGGAAAGGTGAATAGTCTGAACACAGTCCTACAAGGCCAAGAAATCGATATCGCACTCCTAGCAGAGACAATAAAAAAAGGACCACCACCGATAGTAAAAGGCTACAAATGGATAACGAAAAACCGAACAACAAAGAATGGAGGTGGAACTGCGATACTGATAAAAGAGGACCACCAAAAACATATAAAGGAACTAAAGGAAACGGAAACAGACGACCTGGAATTAATATGGGTGGAATATAAACCTAACCAAACATCGACAATATTCATAGGAGTGTTCTATGGCCCCCAAGAAAGAGAACCAAAGGAAGAGACTGAGGCACAGTACACCCAAATTGCTACGCAGATAACACACATGAAAATGAAAGGGGATGTATTAATAGCAGGAGACTTCAACGCCAAACTACAACTAAACACTGAAAGTATAAATCAAGACGAAACGAGAAATGGGAAAATGCTCAGCGACATGATCGAACACACCAATCTGACTGTGACATCCCTTGAAAAAACGACCCCAAAGTGGACAAGAGAAAACCGAAAGAACCAAACAGAGAAATCCATAATAGACTATGTAATATCTTCAACCAGAATCCACAACAATACAAAGAATATTGAAGTCGACGACACAGGCATATTGAGACTGAAAGGAAAAGAGGAAACTGACCACAATTCCATTATAACGGAAATACATATCTACAAAGAGAAACAAAAAAAACAAGGAAAAGCCCACAAAATATGGGACCTGGACAACAAAAGAGCCTGGGAACAATTCAACAACCATATAAAAAAAGAACATGAAAAAAACCAAAGCAACAACTACGAGGTATATCGAAACATGATAGAGCATGGACTCAACAAATATATCCCAAAGATCACGATCAAAAGCGGTGGGAAGAAGAAGGAAAGTGAAGAAACGAAAAGAGCAAGAAACAGAATGAGAGAAATGCGGAAACTAATAAACCCAAGAAATCACCCCAACAACATAAGAGAGAATATAAGAAAATACATCGAAGCACAAAAAGCACTCCGCGAAAATATAGAAAAAGACGCCAAGGCGCATACAGAGAACACCATAAAGAAAATAGCCAAGGATGCGAAAACAAAGACAGACGCAATATGGAAAGTTGCAAAGAAACTAAAGAAAAACAAAGCAGAGGAAGAGGAAGTAACAATAACCGAAGACGGCGTTAAAATCACAGATGAACACACAGCCAAAGAACACATAGCAAACTACTTCGAAGACCTATACCAGGCAAGAGAGGGTGAACCTGGAACAGAAGAAAGCACAGAGAATATAAAAAACAGAGTCTCCCAATGGATGAGAGAAAAGACAGCCACCGCGGAACCAATCTCAAGAAAGGAACTCCAAATCATCCGAAAAAAACTAAAAAGGAAAAAGGCGGTAGGCCCGGACAACATCCCAAACGAAATCCTGATTGAAGCCGACCACCACACAATGGAGCCACAAACGACCACCTGATGGTCCTAAAAAACACAATCAACAGGGCCAAGAAAACAAACAGAAAAGTTCTCATAACTTTCCTAGATGTCACAAAAGCGTACGACAAAGCCTGGTTGGACGGGATAATGTATGTAATGAGAAACAACGGAGTGGAAGGAAAAGACTGGCAAATTATAAAGAAGCTGAATGAAAACCTAACAGCCACGATACAAACGGCACACGGACCAACCAGGGAAATCAACATAAAGGACAGCATACGACAAGGAGGAGTACTGTCAGTCAACCAATATGCTCTGCTAATGGACGAAATAAGCAAAGCAATCATAAAAGAGAACATCGGAGTCAAATATAACAACCAGGAAACCGTAGGATGCCTACTATGGATGGATGACGTAGCACTGATAACAAACAACGAACAAGAAATGGAAAAAATGCTTGATATAACCCATGAAATCGCAAGAAAATATCACATAAAATTTGGAGCAGAAAAAAGCAAAATCATGACTATGGGGAAAACCGACGAAAGCAAAACATATATGCTCGGAGAAATGCAGGTAGAACGAACAGAAACATACAAGTACCTCGGAGTGATCCTAAATAACAAAAATAATCTAAAGGAGCATATCAAATCGACCAAATCAAAAGTGGAAGCAGCATACCAAACGATGATGACAATATGCGAAGACTCCGATCTGAAAGGGATCCAACTGGAAGCAGCGTGGAAAATTATAGAAACCTGCATAGAGCCAATAGTGACATACGGAATTGAAGCCCTCAGCCCAAACAAGACAGAACTACGAGAACTGAACAGTGTATGGACGAACGTCATCAAAAGACTACTGATGACGCCACAATCAACACCCAACGAGGCTGTCTACATGGAGACGGGAACCCTTGACTTCGAGGCCATGATGGACAGAAACCGGATGAGAATGACCAGCAGACTGAGAACAACTGCTAACCACCTACTGACAACTATGATGAACGATGAAACCAAGGGAGGTTGGAGAGAAACAATTTCAGAAACAATGGCAAAATACAACATAACGGAAGAAGACATGTCAGAACCAGAAAAAGTCAGAAAGAGAACGATAGAAAAAAAAATCAAAGAAAAGTTCAAAGAAAGAATAGAACGACAATCCCAAGAAAAATCAAAAGTAAAGACCCTTCTGGAAAACGCAAAATGGGAAACCAAGAAAAGAAAAGGATACCTAAATAAACTAACAAGAAAACAAGCCAGCACTATCTTCAAAGCACGAACCAGAATGCTGGATGTTAAAAACAACTACAAGGGTAAATACCGAGATACCCTATGTAGAATGTGCAAGAACCAAAACGAAACAACAGAGCACGTACTGCAAAATTGCACTACAATCCACCCGGACGACACCAACAAAATACAACTCAAAGTCATTTACGAGGACAATTACCTGAAACTAAAAACAATTACTGAAAAAATAAAGAAAATCACGATTGAAATACATAATGTAAACGTGTAGCTCCCTATTTCAGGTTCGAGCGGCCTAGCAACCTAGGTACACACACAAGAGAGAGAGAGAGAGAGAGTTAGCACACTTCAGAAGTTTGACTGTAGTTGTTCGTCTTGAATTTTGTCGGGATTCCTTTTGCATCAGAACTGTACAAGAGTATAATTATTTTCTCATGATGATATCGTCAGTTCTCCATTGATAAACTGTTTCCCAGGTTTTTGATCCATAAAATTGCTAACATCATTTCTGTCAAAAACCGTCACTGATGTTAGCACCTATTTTTGGCCCGTTCCGAGCTGTGCACTTGTCTGCAAAGTTTTTCACAAGATGGATCTGTTGACACTTCGCTTCAAGTTTCTGTGGCAGCTATATCTGGACACACAAAGACAAAGGTAAGCAAGTTATTTCAACTTTCTTGGGGTCCGTCAAACATAAACTGAGTTAGCAATCATGAATTAGCAACAAAAATGCCAGTAGTTCATTTCTGAATGATTTTTTTGGTGCGCCATGCATAGCTTTGCTAGTTAAGAGGATTTTACACACAATAAGGCCTGTTTGAGGAACATAGTAGCCACTTTTTGCTGCTAACATCAGTTTTGACGGAACAAAATTGTGCTAACATCTTTGTTTGACTGAATATCAATGCTAACATCACATTTGACGGAATGAAGTTAATGCTAACATCATAATTTGACTCCTCATTTACTGATCATTTATTTTGTACAATTGCAGTGCACTTCCATTATGCTGACCCTACTTGTGTATATTTTCAGTGATACCAATCTCATGAAAGATCCCACACCAAGTGGCATTCAGATTGGAGGATCCAGTGACGCTCAGAGGGACGGATCCAGTGATGCTCCGAGGGAAGGATCCAGTGACTGTCAGAAGGTCCCCACTGGCAAAAGGTACTATTTTTTTATCCCATTGCATCCATAGCTTCCCAGTAAATTTTGAAATCATCATCACATAATGACCTTCCTAATTTGATCTTTTAAAAAGCTACACTATAGGTCAACATTTTAAAAATGGTAGCCATTCCTGCATTGTAGTGAGTAAGCTTTATATGTCAAAATTTTGCAGTTATCGTGAACTTTATGATTTCAAGTTATCTGTTTTAACAATACCAGATCCGGGGTCCACATGAGTGCCACAAATTAGAGCAATGTTACTGGTCACTTTCCTTTTATTTTGTCTTGACGCCAGTGGCGATCACAATTTTTACTCAAGTGCACCCCGAGATCGAGTGGTCACTAGTCAGGTATTCTAAGCTGCGGCTGCTACTGGTATGGTTGAACTTCACTTGACTGTTCTTACTAACTTTGTTTTGTTGATTGCAACACTAATTGAGTTACTTCTAAGTGTTCTGTTTTTGGCAAGAGAAAGATTATGGCATTTATCATTTGCAAATTTGTGATTAATATATAGCACAGTTCAAATTGGTCCTGATTTCTTTGCAAACGCTACTGTAAACTTTTTTATTGGCTGTTTGAGAGGCTACAGTACAGTGACACTTTTTGTAACACAGGTGGCCGTCAATGACACATCTGATGACACTTCTGATATTGAGGTGCAACACTACAAAAAAAAGGCCAGAGATGATCGACTGTGGCTGCTTATGGAGCCTGTATTTGCAGACAACTTGACAGAGGCTCAAGACATCGAGAACCCAGTAGAGGTGAAAATTGGGAGAAGAACATTCTTCAGGTAGCAATATGCTAATTGATCGATAGATTTAAATTCCCTGATTAAATTCTATTAGGAAAAACCTCAATAAAGTTTCTTAAATTCTGACTTCCAGTAACTTTGATTCTCTTCGCCTGCATATTTTACAATTGAAATCATATTTTATCCGATTTTAACATATAGTTGGTATGTATTTGCTCAATGCAACTTTTATTTATAAATCATAAATTCTTGTTACAGGTGGTGAACAACTGGAAGAAAACTTTGGGAACTTGTGAAATTTTGATTTTTCACTCAATGTTGAACTTAACGCGCAAATAAAACTGTGAAATTGATTTTTAGTACAATTTTCTTCACAAAACTGCCAGTAAGGGCAACGTTTAGCAGTTTAGCTGACAACGCAGCTTCTAAATGAAGGATAGAATAGAAAACAGAATATAGTTTATTCAGTGGCGTCAGTTTCAAAGAAATGGTAAAATCTGAGTTGCCAAGAATTGCACAGTAGGAATGGGCAAAAAAGTGGCTGATGCCCCACCCCTTTAATTTGAACATGATGCCCCTGTTATGTGTAAAGATCAACATATTCATTAGTATAGCAAACATCATACAGGCTACTTCAAAACGTCCATCATAAAAGTCCTGTTGGGAGACCTCAAAATGATCACCCGAAGTCTATCAAGATGCCATGTTGGAAACTGTTCCTTTCTGTCAAACTATGATGTGAGCACCGACGAAGTCTGTCAAAAAAATGATGTTAGCAAAAATTCATATTTCCATACTTTGCCAGCATTCAATTATTCCAAGTCAGGTTTTGCTGGTAAGTCATATTGCATGCCTTCTGCAGTTCTAAATGATAAGAAAGCCCAGATATTCTGGAAATGGAGATATTTAACTGACATTTTATGACATTGCTAACATCAACATTTCCGTCAAATATTATGACGTTAGCAATCATTTTCAAGAATTGCAATATTTTTGCCCACAAAACACTTGTAATTTGTATTAAGGTATTTCCGTGATCAAGAACACTCAATTCATCATGTGCCACACACAGAACAATATTTTTATGTGATTTTCTTCCCCAATTGTGACGGGACCTTTAATTTGGAATATGTCTACTGCCAGTTTCCTCCACCTGACGTTGAAAATGTGTCCACCATTTTTCATGTAACAAGTCTCAAATTTTTACCCCTGTCTTTAATAACATGTTTTTTAGGGGGGCATTTTTTTCCTACTGACACACATTCCATAGATCCCAAGTTTCATGCAGTTTGTTGCTAATGGACTTGTGGGTAATTTTCAAGGTCACAGCCTATCTCAAACGTTAAATGTCCACAAATGTCCAATGTAACAAGTCTCAAAATGTAACCAGCACTTAACTGGCTTGAACCTTGCTGTCAGATTATGAACCCTTACTCATTAGACACTCTTAGATGTCAATAACTATCTATTACATTGCCCAACTATATCAAGAGGCACTTATATCTTGTTCGAAAGAGTTACAGGACATTTTACTATGTTACAGGACATTTGTGTAACAGGTTCTTGGACATGTCCTGTAACAAGTTCTTATTTTACAATCTCAAACTCTCTATTAATGAAGATCAATTCAAATGTAATATGTTCAGTGTGGCGAGATACTTCAGTCTAGTTGAGCTGATACATTTCTTTGAATGTTAGGAATAACCTTGGCTTGGTATGTCAAATCTTCAGATTTTTTCGGGACTGGTATCAAGACATGTCCAGTAACACCATGTTATATTTGAATTAAAAGCTTTTACTGAATGATATATTCCTTATTTGAAATGTTGAAATCCAAACTTAACATGTAATATGATTAATAAAATACCATTTTAGGACCATTGACAAGGACAATATGTTCAGCACTCATCCATTGCATTATTACTATTAGAGCTAATTAGCTGTATGGATGCATAATTGATACTTTTTAAAGTAATATTTGATGAATTGCAGCTTATATATAAATTGATCTGAATCAAAGTATATTCCTAATTGTATGACAACAAAATTAGTTCAATAAACCCAAATTTTACATGGAATTTGAAAATATTCCCTACTTTCAGTGAATAGTAACATGTTACAAGACAGTCCATGTAACACTTTCAGAATTACACTGTTTATTTTAATATGGCTGTCGGGATAGGTAAGGCCTGTTATGTTTTTTCCCTACAAAAAGTTACATATTAATGTAATTTTCTCCTCTAAATGATGATATCTGAAATTTCAACATTAATATCATGTAAATACAGGAAATAAACATCTAGTCTTGGTTACAGGACAGTCTGTGTAACACTCCTCTGACTTTTGTATACAAATTCAATTGGATGCCTATTGAAATGGCATAAAAATGTGTCTTTTGGATCAAACACATGGATAATAAACAGTTTTTGAGAATTAAGCCTTAGATAATGCTGTACACTGGCAGATCTGAACATCAATGTCCTGTAACCAGTCCTCAATTTGTAAATTTGGTGTACATATAAACCATTTAGGGCTTCTTATGCCAAAGCAAATTACAGAAACATAACACAGGAGCCTGTTTGACAAATAATCTCTATAAAAAATTTTTCAATGCTTCTATTTAAGTTGTTTATCAATGCAGAATGATTTATGTCCATGTAACCAGTACTATTTCATCATTTGCACGTACACCATGACTACTAGCAGGAAGTTGTTAATATAGATTTTTAGACATCTAAGCACTACATCTTTTTTCAAAATTTAAAGGTAATGTTAAAGTTACAAATGAAATAATCAATGAAACCAGTTAAATGTCTTGTAACCAGTTAATTTTTTTTAAAAGATGTTCCGAGGAAACAGCTTTCAGTGAAATCCATAAAATTTTTTCTCCAAGTTGAGCAGATTGGGCCCAGGATGGCCAACAAATTTAGAAAAAAACATCAGCATGACATTCCTTTTGTGGTTCTGCAATTTTTCCAAATTTGTAACCAGTCTCTAAATATATAGTTATCCTGTGTTACGCAAAAAACAAATACGCTTCAAGGAAAAAAAATCGTCCTCTTGCTGAGATGGGACCTTCCAACTTAAAACCAGAAAAGATTCAAAAGTGTGGCATGAAATTCGAAATAAAAGGCCTCTGTCCCCAAAATCCTGGCAACTTTTTGCACTTAGCCATATAATATTTTAGTGCCTTTTGTTGGTCTGCTTATTAGTTATTTTTAATGCTTTTTTCAAATATTCCGACCCATAGCTCACAACCTATTCCTTGTTTATGCATGAAGCTGGTCCATAATATGTGTAAATTGGTCTAGTAAGGCCTTTCCATCGTTCAACATACCCAGGCAGGCAGGCAGGCATATAGATAATTTCAGACCAAGATCGGGCCACTATTGCTAATACTACATGCAATTTGGGTCACATCACTTTTATGGTGTAATCACAGGCTATGGTCACATATATGGGGCAGTTCTTACTCTATAGAGGAAGGTATATGGTTCAAGCGCCCCTGGTGGATTGCAAATTGACAAAATTGATTAAAATTGCTAAAGGAGCAGTTTTTTAGAACATTCTTCTAAGCCCTTTGAAATTAAACTGTTTTAGCTACATCTGGACAACATTTGCATCCATCACACTGCATTTGGGTTCAAATTAAACCTTGCTTTGCCAATTTTACCTGTGTGTGCACTCATATCAGCATACATCACAAGGGAATTCCGTTTCACAGCCAATCAGAATCCAGGAGACCACAGAGCCACCATCTGTGTCAGCTGGAACCAAAATCTCAGTCTGCTATTCTGGGATGCCAGAAGGAACTACTATTGACCTGGTTTTATAGCACCCTTTCCTCAGCTCACAAAGGCCTTATGCTCTTGTTAAACTCTTTTCCAATTATAGCATGGCATTTCAGCCTCTATTTAGGCCTTTTTAATAATAAACTTGATGCATGTAGATGGGATGCAGATGGAATGAC
Organism: Platynereis dumerilii; assembly: GCA_026936325.1. Classification (NCBI taxonomy): domain Eukaryota; kingdom Metazoa; phylum Annelida; class Polychaeta; order Phyllodocida; family Nereididae; genus Platynereis; species Platynereis dumerilii. The sequence continues at coordinate 236,445 of JAPTHN010000062.1, read as the reverse complement.
CCAGGGGAATGACTCAAAATATTCATGTGTCAAGCGGACTCAAGCCTAAAATATTTAAAATGTAATTTCATTGTGTATGGCTGTGTAGACTTAAGAGAAATTCAGGAGACCCAATCTTGGCTGCAGCTGCAGTGTAGATAGCGCATTTCCATTTGCACACCACTATGTAATTACAATTTTTTTCCGAAATTTGTATATACTTGCAAAATAATGTACAAGGTGTGAAAAAATAAAGGAAATCTAAATCTAAGCCATTTCAACCTCACCATGGTTGGCATGCATTTTGACCTAATTGAAACTGTTGCCAAGTTTTGTCTCACAAGGTGAGCACTTTTTTTTTCATTCTGGTAAATACAGAGGTACACAACATGTCACATGTATATTCTCTACACACATACAAGTCATATATATATGGCCTGGTGCAAATTTTTGCGTCTTTTAGGTGAAGCCGGCATTGTATCTGCTATAGAACCCCAGAAAATAAGCGTATTTCATCCTTTATCACTTTGTTGCGCCGCAAACTATTGTGTCAATAAACCTTTCAAATTTCAGGACAATCGGAGCATTGGTTCCAGATATCTGATATCTTGAAAGTCCAGAAAATGGCCATTTTCAGGCAGTTTGGCGTGACATGCATATTTTGAGCAATGTTTAACCCCCAATATAGAAAATAATTTGATCGATTTTGTCAAGGGAAAGTATGCTTAACTGTGGCCATGGGAGTTCTGGTCTGTGACTATCAATTGCATATTGATACTCTGTGTACCTTTAAAATAGTGTCGACGGGACGCCAAAGTTGCAAATGAAGCCAAAAATTGAAATTTTAGCAATTTCTGTGCAAAAACGCTGTGTAACCGTTGGTTCTTGGTATTCTGCGTAGCATGAGCCCTCCCAGCTTCGGTTGAGGACCCCTCTACTGCATAATATACCTCATTTCTCTGAATACATATCATAGCTGCTTCCTTACATCATCTTTTCTTGCTTTGTTAAAGTTGTCCCGACCCTAACACTAAGTTTGTTGCAGCATCCAGTCACACACAGGAAAGCTACATGTACCTTTTTACTGCAACATTTTTCCTCTTCGGTGACTCAATTGCTTAGCACCAAAATGGATGCTCCTGCCTTTTTGGATTTTCAGCTGATGTTGAAAACTGTTGCTTGTCCCAACCCTAACACCTCTGTCCCGACCCTAACGCCTTCAGTTTTGCACCTCTATGTGACCTGAAACTTCCTAACTTTCAAACCATGGTTCTTTTTACTGCTTGCTATTGATGAGGGGCTATGAAAAACTCCTCCAGTCCTCTGTGTAATTTCAGATGGCACAAAGTGCCAAAAGGACTCTAGAATTTTTTTGAACCTGCAGGAGTGGGGTAAAAAAAGAGTAACAGTAATACACTTTAAAGTTATAAAATAACATTCTTTAATGAATTAACAAGCTATCAAAAGTTTAAAATTAACTAAGGAACAATGTGTAAGCCTATCAAGCTGACTTAAATGTTCCACTAGTCACTGGCTGCTGGGTGAATTGTCTCTTGTAGCTGAGTACAGCACCCAGTTCACTGGATTTAGCTTAACTTTTATAAATACTAAAAAAAGTAAATTTACAAAAATCTTTTCAATCTGACCCGAATTCCACACAAAAAATATGATGAAATGTAAAATTAAATTACGATTATGATATATCCATGGACATAATGTTCATATGTCCCAACACTAACACCCCTGCCATTTTCCCCTCCATTATGTCAAGGTAGGTTCCTGACACTGTACCTGAACATGATGGATGTGTACGAAGCTGTTAAACCTCATAAGGTGAACCAAAATGTTCTTACTCATGGTTGATGGTACTATCGATACAGTTATTGCTAAGATCTGAACTGCCATTGCTATGTGTGATCCCTCTGGTTCTTTGGTGTTCAGCACTGGAGACCACCTGACTGTGGCGCATGATATTCAATAATTATCTCTTTACTAGATCTATGTACTATAGTTCGCTGTATCTACTATATGTAGGCTTGCTATACATGTACATTGTGACATTAGCAGAACCTCAAATCAGTTTTGGTTGTACAAGATTAGTTCCATGGATCAGTAGTAGGTTGTGCTTGTGGTGACAATAAAGCATAGCTGTCCTGTGTCTTTCTGTGCAAGTACTTATTAAAGGGCGTTCCACTCAGAATACAGAATGTCTTTTTTCAATGTGTCCATTAGCATGTGACATTGCTGAGGGAGTCTGGAGATGTGCAACAAAATATAAGAAAATGGTCAAATAAAAGTATTAGAGGAGTTTGTGCAATAAGAATCTGGTAAGATGAAAATCTGTTCGTGTTGGCTCTGTTGTCTTCTTTGAAGATGCCAGTGGCACCTGCTTTATAAGACCCCCTGTTGTAAAACCGACTTACAATGTATCTTATGTGACCACCTTCCTCCCGCACAACTTTATAACAGTATTTTTAGTGAAATTCTTCACCACACAAGAGACCATTTTATGACTGCGGAAGGGGCAGTCTTATGACACAGGGGCCACTGTAAACCCTTTATCGTATTCTATTTTATGTATAACAATATTATTCTAATGCATGATTTAATGAGCTGTTAAACTAAATTTTTTTGATACAGTTCCATCAGGTTTCCCGACCCTAACGCCTAAAACTGAAGTTTCAGTGCCATGTCAGCATGTAATATCTTCAAGACTAATGGTTGTATCTATCAGAAATTTGAACTGTAAACTAAGCTCTGTATGCAGAGCAATTTACGACCATCTTTATCAGAAAAGAAATATGTAAATCTTTGTTTAGAAATGTTTGATTCTATCTAGTTTTAAAACTGGACGAATCTTCGTGAAAAATGGCAGTCTTGAAAATTTTCAACAATTTAAACAGTTGTGTGTTTCACAAAAATATGCATGCATGTCATTCATGGCAAACAGAATCAGAAATTGATTAGGTATGACTTATACGATGCTTATGACAGAACTTAATCTAAACAGATTTCAATTCTACATTATTGCGTCTTTCACTGAAAAAATCTCAATATCTCTGTTGGAAATGGTTACTTAACCCTGATTTTTTGGGTACTTATTGCCACAAATATGTGCTTTAAATTGCACAAAGATTCCATGCAAAATCAAAACCATTATTTTTCACCCTCATGTCACGCTCTTATTTGCACCAGGCCATATATATATCTTTTTTTTTCATATTGATCTGGTCTCACGTGTACATTGGTGGAATGAAAGACTGTTTTTAACCAGAACTTCAAATACCAAGAAAAAGAGGGATAGCTATAGAACACTTTATTTCACAGTATTTAAGATATTGTTTTATTGCACACCAATTAGTATACAATTGTTGCGTCTATGCAAGCAGAAATATTTAGGACAAACTTGTGATTTTCAACAATTTTTTAAAAAGTGATACATAGAATAGTAGGCCTAAAAATGACTTTAAAATGACTGCAGATTTAGAAGTCGTTAAACCATGTTTTTATTGCAAGAATTTTAATTAGCACAATAGCAAGTAAATAAACAACACAGAACACAAATGCACATGATCAGGTTTAATTACAGATTCAGTATATTATGGTGTGTATTTAATAACTATACTTTTTTTTCAATTTTTCCTGCAGCAGTTGCCATGAAAAGTAAAGGAGCACAGAGCTCTCCTCAATAAATGACCACAGGTAGGCCTTATACCATTTTGTCCATCACATATAGGCCTATCACAGTCCTGACTCCATGCAAATAACATCCAGTTGAGATTTGTTATATTCACTTGGGTTTTTGCCCCAGCCAAGAATCAAACCCAGTGCAGTTTAATGGAGCAGCTGTGTCAAGAGTCCTTTTTCCACAGAGAGATGAGATTGTCCGTGTTTTTCCTTTCAACAACTAGAAAAAAAAGAAGAAATTATATAATCTGTGGCAGAATACACATAGATTTAGTCTAACAGCACAATTTTCGTTTGCTTTAATTATGACTTTCTTGTAATTACAATGGACTACTTCAATGTCCAACAACAGCCAATGACACATCCAATCACCAATGGCTTGCTTCAATTGCTATCAAGCTGAAGTGCCATTGAGCTGAACTTAAAATTGAGCTTAGGGTCTAATTGCCGTTAACTTACCTGTCAGTGCCTAATACATAATTGCCATCTGGACAAGAGTCAATACTTCAATTGCAAAAGCTGTAGGTATATGTTAATCAACCAGAAACTTCACAAAGCTGTGCTTACCTTCATACATGCTCCCAGGATTTTACTATTGCTCCCCTTCTCTCTGCAGTCTTTGCAAATGGCTTCCTGGCAGGTGTTTGGATTCCCTTGAATGACTAAGTAGGCCTAATTGCCGTGATTCGGTCGGCGGATGAATATATCCACTCAGGGATAGCCAAAGGGATATCCCAAAGTATTCTATTTATAACAACTTCCGTGAATATAACCACACACAAGGCCTATGGTTTATCCACCAGGGGCGCTTTAACAATACACCTTCCTCTATAGAGTAAGAACTGCAGGGCAAATGTGACCATTTGGCCTGTGGTGTAATGCTGTTAATGGTGTTTTTTCGCTGAAGGTTTGCTGCTACACAGCCTATGTCTTTTATTTCCATGCATGTGCTGAACAAACTTTTTTTTTTCAGTGTCAAGTGGGAAACAATCTTTTTTTTTTCACCAAATATCCATAGCCCCCCCCCCAAAGATCATCTGGTCGGCCCCTTAGCATTTACCATCATTATGGTGAATGCTAATATGTAAATGGCACAGCCATGAAATTTGCGCAGCACTAAAAAAGTTTTTTAGGACTTATACAGGGTGAGGAAGCACATTTTTCAAAATTTGGATTATTTCAAACTTCAGTCGAAATTAAAGGTTTTGCTAAGTCATAACAAATTCATATTTTCAGGCCTTAGGAAACAAGACAAAAAGGATCCTTTTTGTGAAGTTATCTCCAATCAAAAATTCAATATGACCGTCTAAACTTGGTGATGCTTTGAAAAAAAAAGCGCCTTCATATTTTTAGGCCGTGAGCCATGAAGACCAGGGATGCACCGATGCCACTTTTTCACTTCCGATCCGATACCGATCCTGGAATTTTGTTGCCGATACAACCAATTTCCGATACCATTCCGATACCGATACCATTGGTTAAATGGAGAGTAGTGCTACCGATCCGATCCGATACTGTGTTATAATGCTGGATCGGCACCGATACCGATCCTGAGTATCGGATCGGTACATCCCTAATGAAGACAGTAAGGAGGAAAACAACATCGTGGTGACAGGTTTTGTTGACCAACTATTCTAAGATGCCCCACACGGAAAAGTAAGGGAAACAAGAACGAACACTCAGAGAGTGCATACGTAGGACTGCCAGCCTGCCATAATATAGCCCTAGGCCTATCTATAGTCACCTATCTATGTTCGTATACACCTGTCCCTTGATCTATCAATCTATCTATCCATCTATCTGTCTATCTATGTATCGAGTCAGAATATCTATGTTGTGTCATATATCTTCTGTCCTATGTCTGTGTATCTTTTGTTCTTCCTTCCTTCTTTCCTTCTTTCCTTCTTTCCTTTTCTTCTTTCCTTCCTTCCTTCCTGCCTTTCTATCTTCCTTCCTTTCTGCCTTCCTTTCTTTCTTCCTTCCTTCCTCCTTCTTTTCTTCCTCCCTTTCTTCCTTTTCCTTTCTTCCTGTCTTCTCCTTCTTTCATTCCTGCCTTGTCCTTCTTTCCTTTCTTCCCCTTCTTTCCTTTCTTCCCCTTCCTTCCTTTCTTCTCCTTTCTTCCTTTTTTCTCCTTCCTTCCTTTCTTCTCCTTACTTACTTTCTTCTCCTTCGATTCTTCTTCTTCCTTTCTTGTCCTTCTTTCTTTTCTTTTTTTCCTTGTTTCTTTCCTTTCTTTCCTTAAATAAATCTGTAAACACTCGCTCAATATGATGGGCACTGCTATCACAGCAGCTAGAAAAGCATGGTAGAAGTATATTGAGTAGTTGCATTAGAGTGTGGTATTTGGAATTATATCTGCATTTTGCAAATATTGACATGGCCATAACTCAAAATCTAGACGTTCTGGAGAAATTCTGATTTCAGATTTGGAATCAGCATGCTCGAATTAGGCTAATAGATGTATTTTTCCTCAGGTAGTATTCGGACATTTTGTTTGTGTTGACTAGTTTTTTCAATAAAATCATCAAAAAGTCACAGAGACCAGCCAAAATCGAAAAGAGCTTTCAATGGATCACAAGTAAAGATACTGCAAAAAATCAGATTAATACAATGCATAGTTTTAACAGGATCCTGTGCACAGAGTCACAACCTGACTCGTCACATAAGGCCTGCTGGCAGTCCTAATTAAGGTCCGAGCTGGAGAAGGGCCAGAAGTTGGCCACCCAGAAGTCTCCGAAATTTCTTTAAGTGGAAATCCTGAACTTTCTTGGCCATAAGGCATAGGGAACCATCCTGAGACTGCCTATAGATGCCACTGGGGTAATTCACATCCAACCATGGCAAAACTGGACCTAGTAGTATGCATCAGGTCCGTCCCCCTTTACTTGCATGAAAAAGAAATAAAGCATAATTTTTTCTATCTGAAGTCGTGATTCCCGAAACCATTGCCTGAGCTGGATACTTTGCCCTGAATGTCCCATCGACATCTTCTATTGATTTTATATAGAATTTGCCATTTCTTTTGATGGCAATAGAATCCACAACAAAACGTTTATAGTTTGAAAAAAAAAAATTGAATATCGAGCCATGCTTCCTAATGTAGCCCATCATTTTTTCACCATTTCTATCTTCTGGCCTTCATGGTCCACCTGAAGCTCTTCAACCACCTCTCTCATGGAGGTTGCAGGTACCTTGCCAGTTTTGTCGTCAGCGACGCGATGCTCATTCCTCTCTGAATTCTCTCCACAAACTCCCAGACTTCCCTCTTATTCCTTTCCCATCACTGATTGCCTTCATGATATTGTATGCCGGTTGTGAGGTCACTCTGACTATGTCAGGGATGTTTTTAGTCCATTTGGCACTGAAGCAAATCTGACCACCTCTTCCTTTTTTTTATCACAACTCATTCTAACCTTCCACAGGTATGGCTGATACCTTTTAATGATTATGCTGTATTGTTCTCACAATTTTCCTGTAGATGTGAGATGCTTTTTTAGCAAAAGGAAGTTCATGGAAAATTTTGGTTCCCCACCCTGTAGTGTTACCATAACTTTCATTAAATTGATTTAATATTCAATGTACCTATGAAAGGCAGTTATGCTACTGTTTCAAAAATTTGAAAAACGGCTATATAGAAAAATAGAGAGACATTTAGACTAGAAAATATTGGAAGGATAAAATGGATTAAAAAAAGAATAGAATAGAATAGAATAGAATAGAATAGAATAGAATAGAATAGAATAGAGTAGAATAGAATAGAATAGAATAGAATAGATGGACAGATGGATAGATAGATAGATAGATAGATAGATAGATAGATAGATAGATAGATAGATAGATAGATAGATAGGCAAATAAATAGGATTAAGGATAAATAGAATTGATAGATACTTTTCTTGATGTCTGTTTTGAAATGAGAGTAATCACATGTTAATAATTTAATTTGGCTTGTCAAGGCTAATAATTAACTATTCCATAAAAATTATAGATACTGGGTACATATTACTTGAGAAAATTGAATTTTTAAGACACTTTTGTATATGAATATGTCATGTTTTGTTAAATTCGAAACTAAATCATTGATAAGAAGCTGGACCTACTTGACCTAACTTCCTGCTGTCGACCAGTGATTTTGAGACCATCACTGCACAGATTTTTGAAACTTCTCTTGTGCACATGCTCAATTCGCTCGAATATTATTTTTGTATATATTTTTTTATTTTTGTTATTATTACTCCGTCATTTTTGGTTGAGTTCATGGTCGTTCTCTGGTGGATGGATATTGCTAGGTGAAATATTATGATCCCCCAAATTTTTTTGACCTTGACCTATTTTTTAAGGTCAGAGGTCACGTCTAAGTTGGGATTTTTAAAGGGCTAACTCCAAAAGTAATAAAGATAGAGAGGTCTGGATTTCACTGTTATGTAACCCATCAATAGCTTGAACAATATCAACAAAAAAATTATTCAATTTCATAAAGAGGTAATTACCCCAACCGATTAACTACTTCTCAGAAACCGAAAATGTTAGGATGATGATGATAAGTTTATTATGTTCCCTAGAGATGGTTCTAGGGGAAGTAGTATTTCATTTGTGGATCACTCACTTTGTTTTGGAAATATTCAACTTTTGATTTCGGTGGATTTACAATTTTTTGGTATCCGTTGCGGCAGGCAAAATAAAGCACAGCTAGCACTAGGAGCTACTTGGGTGCATCAGTTGCCCCCCAAAAACTAAAAAGTTGCTCTTTTGCTCTTGCCTTCTCCAATATCCTATTGGCAAAGAAACATGTCCTGTGAAGTTTCAGAACAATCGGACCATGTCTAGGGGTGGCATGCTTGTCCCAAACTCAGTGCCAGCTCCAGCCAATTATGTGCCCCAGGCAGTATCATGCTGATGCGCCCCCAAAGGAGCAGATCAAGAAGGGGGTGCAAAGCAAGGAGTAGGTGCAGAGCATGGAGTGGGTGCAGAGCAAGGAGTGGGCACAAAGCAAGGAGTGGGAGCAAAGCAAGGAGTGGGTGCAGAGCAAGGATGGGGCGCAGAGCAAGGAGGGCGCGGAGCAAGGAGGGGGGCGCAAAGTAAGGAGTGGGAGCAAAGCAAGGAGGAGCCCAAAGCAAGGAGGGGATGCAAAGCAAGGAGTGGGCGCAGAGCAAGGAGTGGGCACAAAGCAAGGAGTGGGAGCAAAGCAAGGAGTGGGTGCAGAGCAAGGAGGGGCGTGGAGCAAGGAGAGGGCGCAAAGCAAGGAGGGGCCCAAAGCAAGGAGGGGCCCAAAGCAAGGAGGGGATGCAAAGCAAGTAGTGGGCGCAGAGCAACATGCACTTTAATTATTTTTGTACAGCACAATGACATTTATCATTGGATCAATGCTGTACATGCCAAATTGACCTTGGCAACAGTTTCAAAATGATGCCTGGCATTGCTATCAGATGAGCAAATATCTATTATACAGATACAGATAGTGATCCAGATAGTGATCATTACCCAATATTCAGCTTCAATATGGGCATGGGCATAGAAGAGAAGTCTGATTTTATTAGAACTAGAAAAATCAACAATCAAACAAGAGCTTCTTTTAAAAACAAGCTTCAGAATACTGAATGGGATGATGTTCTAAACAGTGATGACTCCCAGGTTGCTTTTACCCATTTCTATAATAATTTCGTCAAACTTTATAATGATTCTTTCCCCATTCAGGACAAGAAAATTGGTTATACTAATAAAAAGGAATGGATGACCTCAGGTCTGAGAAAATCTGTGAAAACAAAAAATAAGTTGTACTTGATCCAGAAGAAATTTCCCAATGAAATTAACATCAAGAAGTACAAGGAGTATAAACTGATGGTCAGAAAACTCATCAGAAAATGTGAAAGAGACTTTTACAACAATTCTCTGGAGAAATGCAAAACTAATGTCCGGAAGTCCTGGGATGTTATCAAAGAAATTATTAATAAAAAGAAAAGTCAACAAATCAGTAGCAAATTCCGTATAGATGGGACCCTTCAAGATAATGAGCAATTGATTGCTAACAGCTTTAATAAATTCTACATTAATATTGGCCCCAACACTTCAAGGAAATGTCCGGACACCAATGTAAGTCCTTGCTCATACATCAAAGATGAGGTTAACCAGACCATATTTCTTGAACAAGTTACTGAAAATGAAGTAACGAAAATAATTGGCGAACTGAAAAACAGCAGTCATGGTCCTGATGGTATTAGAACAGACATATTCAAAGAGACTTTCGAATTGTATTTAACTCCATTTGTTCATCTACTAAATCTCTCTCTTCGCCAGGGCCACTTCCCATCTGAACTTAAAACTGCTAAGGTTCTGCCAATTTTCAAAGCTGGAGATCCCCAGGAAATCAAGAACTACAGACCAATTTCTGTTTTAAATTTTTTCTCTAAAGTCTATGAAAAAATTATGTATGCTAGAACTATCGGTTTCCTTAACAAAAATAATTCAATATATAGCCTCCAATTTGGTTTCAGAAAAAGCTACAACACCGCCAGTGCTCTAACTTACCTGGTCGACAAAATCATTTCCTCAATAGATAATAAGGAACATATTATAGGCACTTTTATCGATTTAAGCAAGGCTTTTGACTGTGTTAATCATGAAATCCTACTTGAGAAATTATATAAATATGGTATAAGGGGGAGAGCATATAGATGGTTCAGTAGCTATCTGACAAACAGGTCTCAATTTGTCCTCTTCAAGCATACAGAGTCTGAAAAAATGGACATATCATGTGGTGTGCCCCAGGGCTCCATTCTTGGGCCTTTATTATTTTTGTTATATATCAACGACTTGCAATACGTCTCAAATCTTGTCTGTCCCATAATGTATGCTGATGACACCAATTTATTCATCTCTGGTAACAATCTCAGTGAGCTGACTAACTTGTTAAATAATGAATTATGCAAGTATATGATCTGGATGAATTCCAACAAACTTTCAGTAAATATCAGCAAGACAAATTATATGATATTCAGAAACAAAAGAACAAAACTAGATACCGATTCAAACAAGCTGTATCTGGATGGCACTGAAATTGAAAGAGTTTCTTCAATCAAATTTCTTGGTGTGATTCTCGATGAGACTTTGTCATGGATACCCCATATTAATCATTTAAAAACTAAGATTGCTAAAGGTATTGGGATAATTTCCCGAGCTAGGAAGTACTTAAATCCTTCTACACTGGTATCGCTCTATTATAGCTTTATCTACCCTTACCTGATCTACTGTGTCGAAGTTTGGGGATGTGCTACCCAGACCAAAGAGAGGCACATTTGAGGCATAGAAATTTTTCGGAGGTACATTTGAGGCACGTTTGAGGCATACTTGAGGCACATTTGAGGCATAGTCTACCGAGTGCAGTGTGCCTTAAATGTGCCTCAAATGTTAATGACGTACCTCATCTATGCCTCCCTGCATAATGATATGCCTCAAATGTGCCTCCCTGACTTACCAAGAAAAGCATTAACTGAATCTATGCCTCAAATGTGCCTCAAACTGGACTCTACCCTGTGCCTCAAATATGCCTCTCCAACATAGCCAAATTTTTGTGTGGCCTGAATTCCCCCTTACGCCTCAAACATGCCTCTCCTGTAGATTATACTAGGGTATCTCCTTGCGGTGACCTAAATTTGCATTGAAAAGGGAAACCCAAACTAGGGAGCATGGTGCCAATGTTGTAAGTCACATTTTTACTTATACTTCGCTGTACATGTCATACTTATAAATATGCAAGTTGTAGTTTTTATTGTAAAGGTGTTCTGAACAATTAGTTCAATTTATTTGGTTGTGTTGCTGATGTAACTCCTAGAATTTTGTGTTTTGCTCAACAGACTATATTATCACTCACATGACAACATGCTCTTTTGTTAGAAGTCAAATAACAATTTCCTTAATTTGACAAATTATCAGGAATGCATGTCAGATTGAGTGTGCCACCCATTTGGCATTTACATCAAGGTCATTAAGTTTATTCAGTAGTTCTGCTTTTGTACCAAGTCTTTCCTTTGTTTGAGATAGAAGCACTATTTGAAAATTCAAATATTTGGCTCACTTCCTTAACTGTCAATGTGCCTCATTTATGCCTCAGATATGCCTCTTCTGTACCTCCATGCGGAGGTACAGAAGAGGCACTATCAAAATATTTGGAACGCCTCAAATACGCCTCATTTATGCCTTAAATGTACCTCCACTTACATGATGAGCCTACGCCTCAAATACGCCTCAGTTATACCTCAAACGTACCTCATATGTGACTCAAATATGCCTCTTCATTTGCATATGAGGCACATTTGAGGCACATCATTAACATATCTAGAGGTATATTTGAGGCATTATTAAAATTTTTGGAACGCCTCAAAGACGCCTCCTATATGCCTCAAATGTACCTCGAAAATGCCTCATATATGCCTCTTGCATATTTAATGAGGAGTTTGATATGCCTCCTTTATGCCTCCTGTGATCTCAACTTATGCCTCTAGCTACTCCATGGTATGCCTCAAATATGCCTATTCAGTACCTCAAATCTGCCTCTTCTTGGTCTGGGTATAGTAAAACTTACCTGACACCTATTGTAAAAATCCAGCGCAAAGCTCTCCGTATTATTCTCTCACTCCCTTTTACTGCCGATTTACAAAACGCTTTTAAGGAAACTGAAATTCTGCCTTTTCAGCAATTATTTTATTGTTTTATTGGTCTCTTTGTTTTCAAGTACAAAAAAGGAATGCTACCCTCAGTTTTTGAAAACTTCTTTCATTTACCACAGCATGAATATCTAACCAGAGGTCGTTTCAAACCAAACATACCCCAGTGTCACACTTCTTTTTCACAAAAGCGTATTCGGTATATAGGAGTAAAATTTAATAATAATCTTCCGACCAATATTGAATGGAACAGCAGCTATCATGCTTTTAAACGAAATCTTAAGAAATCACTCCTAACAAATCCCATAAATATCATCTTAATATAAATAGTCCATACACTCCTCCAATTTTATTCTTTCTCCTGTTTTGTAAAATGAATCAACTCTTGCACCCTGACTGCTTAATGAAATATGCTAACCTTTCTTTGGTATCAAGCCACATTGATGTTCAACTTGGATCGCTATATATATAGGAATTATCTCTCTGATTACACATTTGATTACATTTACTATGAAACACGGTTTGGGATTTAATATCCCGGTACCCTGTGAATTTCATTAAATATGCTCTGGAGTTTTCTGTTATCGATTGTATTTGTGAAAAGAAATATTGAAATACAGTTCTGGGATTTAATATCTCAGTACTCTGTGACTCTCATCAAAAATACAATTTTACACTTTCACCTTTATATTTCATGTTTTTTTAATTTTACTGCACATGGAATCTGACAACAGAGTTCTGGCATGTTTCACCATGTTTTACTTGAGGCTGCTCATCTCATGTCATCTCATTTTCATCCCTCCTTCATCTTGGTGAGCTCTCAAATAACTCTTAATGAGTTCGAGTGCCACAAACTATTACTGTTTCAATTTGTATATTGCTTTCTGTGACGAAATAAAGACCATGTCATTCAAAAAAAAGATACAGATACAGATACAGATACAGATAATTTATTGGTCACATCGTATACATCGATATATATATATACAACAGTGAAATTTTGGTACTTGGTACAAGGTTAAGGTACATTACATTGAAGCATTTAACAGGGAAACAGATACAGGAAGGAAAGTGTCTTTAAAACGCTGGGTCCTGATAGAGGGCATTCGATATCTGCGCCCACTGGGCAAAAGCTCAAAGAGTTCATAAAGTGGGTGTGTAGAGTCCCGCATGATCTTATTAGCCAGGCTAACCACACAATTCTTATAATGAGATTCATTATTGTCAATTACATAAGTTCCGTTTCAATAAACGTTCACAAACTATGTTTGGTCTACTCAGTTCATTCTTAAGCTGTTTACTCAGCAACCCAAAGAAAGCCACACTGGCATACATAAGAACTGGTGTAACAACAGTGCTAAAGAAAGACACAATCAAATCATAATTAACATTCAGTTTAACCAGAGACCTTACAAAATACAATCTTTTTGATGCTTTTTTACATTGAGTGTTAACATGTCAAGCAAAATTGAATTGATTGTCCACAATAATGCCCAAATATTTGTAATTCTCAGAGATGTCCACATTCATGTTACCAATATTCACAGGTTGTGGCTGCATTGATCTACTACGTCTAAAATCCCAGACTATCTCCCTGGTCTTTGACACATTCAAGTCTAAATAATTATCACTACACCAATTACACACATAATCAATACAATTAATATATTCACTTGTGTCATCTTTCTTTAATAGTCCTGCCACAATTGTATCATCTGCATATTTAGTTATAAATACATCACTTGAGTGCCATTTCGGATCATTGGTGTATAACACAAATAAGACAGGGGATAGAACACATCCCTGGGGGGCACCGGTGTTTAATGTGATGACATTAGAGATTTCATGTTTCGTGCGCACAAATTGAGGTCTTTCAGTTAGGTAATTAAATATCCAGGACTGTAATGATGTTGGTACTCCAAGATTTTCCAGTTTGCTGACCATCAAGTGCGGCTGAATCGTGTTGAAGGCGGATGAAAAATCGATGAAGAGGACTCGCGCCGTGTTCGATGAACTCTTGTCGAGGTGTTGTGCGATCTTGTGCATTACTGTAATAACCGCATCACTGGTGGATCTCGCTTTAACATAAGCAAACTGCATGGGATCCATGAGATGTTCTACATATGGCATAAGCAAATACAGAGCAACCCGCTCAAGACATTTAGATAGTATAGAGGTCAATGTTACAGGACGAAGGTCTAACTCCAAAAATTTATTATGTGTAAGTGCATGAGGTCATTCACAGGCCTAGAATAAATAATGGAATCTTTAGTTTTCGGAAATGTGTGCTGTTGTTGTACGTTTCCAAAGCTCGTTTTCGAGGGCAGTTTTATGAAAAAAATAATGACAAATTTTCCGAAATGTCATTATGTGAATTATCAATAGTGCTAAGAGCCAATTGACTTAAATTATCTTCCAATCCAAGTATATTGTCATTTTTGGTTGAATTGATGTCACAAATTGAAGTGTTTTGTTTGAAAGAGATTTGTTTTAAATCAGTGTGTCCATTTAATCTTGTGTAGTTTGCATCTCAGATCAAGAGCAGAACGTTCTGCTTAGTAGTATATATTCTTCTTTGCTGCAAACGTGTACAATGTATATATATATTGTAGGGGAGAGAGGGCACAGTGAGACACTTTTTTTATTTTCAAGTGCTCCAAAATGTTGGCAGTAACGAGTTAAATGAGATCAGGTCCACATTATAGATAATGAAGTTGGGTATATAGTCCAGTAGTTTCAGGTTCCTACCTTTAACAGATTTGGAGATATTTTGAGTTATGTCCATGCCCGTTAAGTGTCTCACTGTGCCCTGTGGGCGGCGCACAGTGAGACAGCAGGCGGGGCACAGTGAGACTTATATCTCAAATCTTCTATCAAAAAGTGTCTGTTAGCCTTATAAATACTGAGTGATATATATATTGTAAATCATAATTGTATCTTATATGGATGAAGGTGGTGGCAGCATGAGCGGCCAAACCTTCAATCAGCTAGTATTCGGATTACGGAAGATGTAAAGATCTGTAAATTTGTACATATGTATATAGGACTTCACCACCTCACCATGCATCACAGAAGAATTGGAAAAAGATCTGAATATAGAGGCGATATAGCCTGCTTTCAGAAAAGGCATTACATTACATTACATTACATCTGCTGCCATAACCATCGATCCTCAAGACCTGCGGAATTGTTCTATCAATTGTGACTACAGAAACTATGGTACTCTTATAAAAGCAGCTGGCTAGGTGATTTTTTAGGTACTTTTTTGAGCATGTTTCGAAACTTCACCGCACAGGACACATGCACAACTTATTTAACCTGCCGCACCTGTTACATACTAATCAAAATTATTTTGGATGCTTCCCTTTGGACATGACTCGCTAAAATTAGTAGTTTATAGTAGGCATTTTGCTTTTAATAGTGAATTGTGAGCTATGCATTACATTCAGGTCATTTCGAGTGTATTTTGTGTTGTATCACAGTGCGCCGTCTCAAACTGTCTCACTGTGCCCCAAGCAGCTCTCTTTATAAAATTTTTGAATCCTGCACACCAAATGCCTGTATTGTGGTTCGTCATCTCACTAAAGTAAGACAAATAAACAAGGTTTGAATCCCTGGCAATTGATTTGCATTATACCATTTTTCTTGGGAATTATAACAAAAAGTCGTTAGGCAAAATTATTTACTTTTACTGGCTAAAAACCAAAATATTGAAATTCCACTCTCGATATGCTGTGTAGGCATTCAGGAGATAGGACAGTCTGTCACTTACTTACTTTTCGTACTATACAAAATAGGGTTGTAAACATTACCAGCTAGACGCTACGGGCTTTGTCTCACTGTGCCTGCCGTCTCACTGTGCCCCGCTCCCCCTATTCACTGACCTACAGGGATGGGCACTGCTCAATGCTCATTTGCATAGGATGTGCATGACACCAGCAGTTTATGTGCATGACATCATCAGTTTATGTGTTGTTTGATGGGAAGACTTCTGCTGACGAAATTTGTAAATTTCCGCTCCATGTGTCCTATTTTGTGCATGACAGAAGATCAGACAAGTAATAAACTGACAAGGAAAAATCAGACAAGAGAAGATCAGATAAGCAATAATCAAGCAAGAGAAGATCAGACTAGAGAAGATCAGACAAGGAAAAATCAAACAAGAGAAGATGAAACAACCAATGATCAGACAGGGAAAGATCAGACAAGAGAAGATCAGACAATCAGTAATTGGAAAAGGAAAATCAGACAAGAGAAGATCAGACAAGCAATAATCAGACAAGGAAATGTCAGACAGAGGAAATCAGACAAGTAATAATCATACAAGAAATGATCAGAATAGCCATAGTCACTAATCAGACCAGGAACCTCAGACAAGAGAAGATCAGACAAGTAATAATTTAACTAGGAAAATCCAGACGAGATAATATTCCGCAAAAAGATTGGACAAGAATGTGCGGAGCAGGAAGTGCAGGAATAATCAGACAAGGAAAGATGAAGTGAGAAATAATCAGAAAAGGACAGATCAGGCAAACAATAACCAGACAAGGAATAATTGAACATGCTCTAATCAGACAAGGGAAGGTCAGACAAGCTATAATCAGGCAATGAAAGTTCAGACAAGGAATATTATAAAATGCTAGGAAAGATCAGACACACAATTATCTGGGCAATTCTGTAGTCTGATTTACAGATTTGACACTTTAGCAACTTGTGTAGCCCTGCCATTACATCTCAGCTATTTCATTGTTAAACAGGGATGAGACCGGGTGATAGGGGTATCAGACAAGCCAACAACCAAAGCTACAAGTGCAACAGCAGCTGAGCTACCTCAAAATTTCATCATGTCGGACGTACATCGTGTGAGTACGTCCGACACGGTGACATTTTGCCTTGTAGCTCAGCTCCTGTTGTACTTGTAGCTTTGGTTGATGGCTTATCTGATACCCCTATTACCTGGCCTCATCCCTGTTTAGCAATAAAATAGCTGAGGTGTAATGTTGGGGCTACCCAAGCTGCCAAAGTGTCAAATCTGCAAATCGGACTTTACGGAATTGCCCATCTGTCAAATCAGTTTTTGTCTGATTAGAGTAGGTCGGGGCATGCGGCCCCCCTTAACTTCGAGGTGCGATTTGACCTACTTTTTATGGGCGATTATTTGAATGCTTAAGCTGTCAGGAAGGGATCACTTGACTCTGCTGATAAGTAGTGAAACAAATGTCTACTAATTTTAATAAAGGAGTTACGGCCATTTTTGTAAAAAAATTAAAATGGCCTTCTTACCCCACCCATCGGGCAAGGAGCCCCCCTGTAATAATCCTATGGCAATTTTTTTAACGAGCACATTCAGCCTAAAAGTTATTTCTTAGAGTTCTTATATCCTTTTTAAGGCATTCTACTCACTTTTTCTAAATTTCAGAATTTTTCTGTTCATACTTTTATTTTTTAATATTTTTTGCTCCGTTTCAATTTCGGGCCAATTTTTTTTTCTATTTTAATTAGCTATTCTATCAAGATTTAAGGTAAAGTACACATTAATAATGGTTCCCGAAGCAGCTTTGAACCCCCAGTGAAGGGGGCCTCATGCCCCATATTATGTGGGGCCTCTCGTCCCAAACCAGCATATTTTAATTTGACCTCTATATTTTGAACTAAAATGCAAAAAACATGATCCAAATAGTATTTATGTGATAGTCATAAAGTGAAGCAATGCAGATATCCATTATACTTTTAAAAATTTCCAAAGTTATTTCTGACAACCCCTTTCAAAGAATTAGTCAAAGTTACAAAAACCATGCACATTATTTTGTTTCTTTAATTTCTATTATGGTTTGGTGCTGTTTGCCCTGAAAATTTGTGACGTCACCTAAAATGCCTCTTTCTTCAATCCTATCAATAGATAAACGCACCAAAAATGTAAGTTTGGATATAAGCCTGGGGGGGCCTCTCACCTAACCCGGGCTTCTTGCCCCGTCCTACTCTATTTTTGTGTGATCTTTCCAATTTTCATTATTTCATGTCTCATCTTTCCTCATCTGATTACTGCATGCTCATTTTTTTGTACAAAATTATATTGTTTCGCTGAAACATCGAAAAATAAAATGACAGTAGAAAATCTATATAATAGTTTAATTTTTTTGCACATGATAATCCCACATGAAGTCAATAAACATGATAAATAACTTCTTATCGACTGTTACAACAATGTAGAAACATTGATGCACTGCATTATAGCAGTATAGCTACATAATCGTCTGTGGAAAAGTGATTGTTATTTTACATCCTAAATATTTGTTTGATTTCAAAGAATTTCCCTCGTGTAACTCTACCAAAGATCTTTCTCAATAATAAAACACTCCTGCATTCACATGTTCTGCAAACTACAATTCTACTTTTTCTTGAAAAATTAAGAAAAATATTTTTACATACAAAGTGTATCAGCGCTTATTGCCATTGAGCAGGCCAGGAATTTCCCCACCAGCCCCTGAAAAATCCCCACCACTGACAGAGATTTGCCCCACCAGTAAGTGCCGTTTGATTAAAAATGTCTCATAAACTTGCTAAAAAGAAGCATTTCGCAGTACTCTGGAGGTAAATCCATGGAATTTAAATCTACAATTCAGTTTGCATTAATTATTTGTAAGAAAATCTTCAATATGAGATCTTTGCAGCCACACACGTCCTTCTGTGATGCGAAAGTTTCCAATAACCCGGAGTTTTCTGGACACATGATTATGGCAAGATAATTCTAATGCTACAGCCACAGTGGACAATTGAGGTAGTAGTGTCCGTTTTGGCAGCTGTCAGAAACAAGGCAAAATGTGAACATTTCAGGTGACTCCAAAAAAAACAAAACATCTCAGTGTAGGAGCTTGGACAGGCAAGTTCCTGTGATAACAGTTACAAAAATCTTAGTTCTTAAAGGAGGAGCTTTGTCCTTTGGCAGACATTCCAGAGTGGTGTGAATAAAATGATCAGCATTTTTTCTAAACTCAATTTTCAGAAACTGTCTTTTTCCAAGGTCAACCTACAGCATTGTACAGTGCCGCCTGTAAGTAAGTGAAACGAATGATATTGTGCCATTGCATCAATGCTAAACATTATGGATTTTTTACCTTCAGCGAACTTCGTTCGAAGAAGATATTGTAATCACTTGGGTAAAAATGTTGTCCGTCCGCCGGGCGGGCGGGCGGGCGGTCGGGCGGCGGGCGGATAGATCGTTTCCGGGCCAGCACTCGGCCTCTATTGAGTGCACATGGATGAAATTTGGTACACATATAGCCTGTATGGTCTAGTTGTGCCTTTTGATGGTCTAATTGATAGATATTCAATACCTTTTGAAATAATTGAGAAAATATAAAAATTATTTTTGTTCGTTTCCGGGCCAAATCTCAGTCACTATAGCATGTGCACTTATGAAATTTGGTACAGATGTGGCCTATATGGTCTAGTTGTGCCTTTTGATGGTCTCATTGATGGATATTCTATACTTTTTGCAAAAATTTGGAAAATAGAAAATATGTATTTTTTTAGTTTTTTGGGCTGAGACTCGGTCACTATTGCATGTAAATGGATACGGTTTGGTACACACATGGCCTATAAGGTCTAGTTGTGCCCTTTGAAAGGTCTGGTGGAAAATATTAAATGCTGTTTGAAATATTGAAAAAAAAGAGAAAAAATAAATTTTTTGTTTCTGGCCCAAGACTTGGTCACTATTGCATGTACATGGATAAAGTTTGGTACACATATGACTTATGTGGTTTAGTTGTGCCCTTTTATGGTCTGACTGATACATATTCTATACTTTTTGTAATATTGAGAAAAAATATTAAAAATACTTATTTTCTTATAGGAGCCAAAACGTGCCCATTATTGCGTATACAGCAATGCCATTTCCTACACGTATCACCTATAAAATGTAGCAGTGCTTTTTGACTTGTATTTAACACTTTTTGAATGATCGGAAAAAAATTGGTGCATGCATAAAACAGTACCATAATATAAGTAAATTAGTATAATAAGGCCTTTCCCTGCTTTTACAAACCCTGGCAAGCACACAGGTAGATCGCAGGGCAGCAGGCAAATAACAGATAATGTTTGCCATTACCCGACCACTGTTGCATACCTATAATATACGTAATTTGGTAAACACACCAATTTTATGATATAATTGTAATCTTCTAAATGTGTTATTCGCTGAAGGTTTGCTGCTGCGCAGCCTATGTTTTTAACTTTGTTACCTTCTCTTAGTATTTATACTATGCACTAAATCTGAATCAATTGTATACTAAGTTTTTTATTTTCCATATATTATGTCATATTTACAAAAGGGTGGCCTCTCTGCAGCGACAAATAGTCTTTGAGAGGTCTCCCTTCCCATTACATATAATATTTAAAAGAATAATAATTGAACATTGTAAATTATGGGAAAATAAAATAAATCTGAATCTGAATCTAAACATCCTCAACCAAACTGCTTGTGGAGGCATGAATTCTCATCCGACGAGCAGAAAACATATTGGGTCATAAAGGCCGATATGTGAGGCACGTGGGATAACAATGGCAGCAAATTTTCTCTGCTGTAGTTGGAGTTAGGTATGGGTCAAAGTCCTTGATAAGTAAGTGAACCACCCTTCCCTATTAAATAACATTGGGCCAGTGTTTCACTTACTTGTCAAAGTGAGTGGCCTGCTCCACTATAGGACCTCCACTGCGGCTGACATCCAACCAAAAGGGAATTTTGATGAACTCCTAAGCCGTGAAGTATCGCAGATTAACTGCCATGACTGGCCGACCGTGTGCCGTGATGATTTCCTTCATCTTTGAGATTCCAGCATGATACCTGAGGTGACAAAAACAATTCCTTCAATAGTAATCTAAAAAAAAGCGATGAAAGCAAGATAAAACTTAAATGTTGTATTTACTCATGACTAGGTCAACTTGAAGACTTGCTCCTACCTAAACATGTATCCAACGCCGACCCTCAAATTATTCTTTTCTTGGGCTGCTACCACATCATTTACATAACTGGAGAAGGTGTCTTTGTCTGAGATGGAAACTGGCTTCTCCACAAAAGCATGCACTCCTGCTTTGACTAGATTCAGCTCCATGAGCCTGGCGCCGGATCCTCTGACATGGGGAGGTGTACCGACCAAAACCAAGTCTGGTTTGGCATCTTTCAACATGTCCTCCACATTCTTGAAGACACGACATTCTTTATAAGATGATGCATTTGCTCCTGATTGACGTGTAGCCAATACTTTGTCAGCAACCTGGGCCTGCGGATCAGCTATTCCAACAAATTTCACTCCTTCAATCTGTTCGAGTCGACTTGCATGGTCCCAGGGTCCTTCCGCCCCTCCAAAATTAATGGCTCCTGCTCCAATAAAGCCAACTTTTACCTCATTAGCCATCTTGGATGAAATGATACTGCTGCTTATCTATCCACCACTAAAATAATGCCAAATGTTAGCAGTCACATGCATGTAGTGTTTTACACATTCACAATGAGGTCAACTTATTTAAGTCATGGTTTTTAAGTTCTAGCTTTTGTATAAAAAATATAATTTATATATATACATACATATATTATATATGTATTCACAAGCAGACCAGGACAAGAAAAAGATAGTTGTTGACTGGTAATGATTACCATTTTCATCGTGGGCGGATATCTATGTAATGAGGAGCAATGAGAATCACAACAAAAAGGAGCTAGACCTGCACTTACACTGAAGTACTATATTTATTTTTAAGCAGCGGGCAGGTTATTTTCGCATTGTGAATTATTATGTATTACTGCTGTAAATTTACGGCTGTAAAGCTGTCAAATATGTTGAAATTTTGTATGGATCTTTTAGAAAAACTTTCCTAACCATTTTGCATCTCATGCCTTGCATTTTTGAAAATATATCCGGTGGTATTTCTGGACACAGTGTGCTTTTTTTATCTTTCGATTACTAGAGGACCCCCATGCTTTTTGGTGTTGCCCTCTCTAAAACATGACAGTGTGACAGTGGAAGGTGTCTCCCTCCAGTGTAATGTGGTACTGACAGATTCTGACCTCTTGTGTGTGAATGGTGGGAAAATTCCAAAAATTAAAATGGCCATAGGTGCAGAAATAATGGATGTAAAGTGGCAGTAAGTTTAAAATGTGTAGTGCAGGTGAACAGAGGGAGATTGATATATGGGATGTTGGGATGCATTGAGAAATGTGGATTTGTACGGAAGAACAAAATTTGAGAAAAACTGTCATTTATAAATAATAAATTATAATAATTGCAGCCATAGGCAGCCTTCCTTGACATTTTTTTTACTTTGATTTTGTGCCAGTGTAGAGTGCAGTTCTAAATTTGATAAAGAGACATCTCCTGCTCACACGTCATCCTCTTTTAATCTGTTGTCTTATTAAAAGATTACAGACTTACGACTGAGAGGTTTTTAGAACTTGTATTGTTGACCTTATATTGTATTATCAGTGTATCCCAGCCTAGCAACTGATCTTGCACTGGTTGAGATATATCCAAAAGAAGCAAAAACATGCATAAGCTGCAGTGAAAAAAGCACCTCTCAGTGATTGTCGGAGAGGAATTACTAAAATTAGATACAAGAATTTCTGAGATGAGGTGTTCAAAAATCAATGTTTCAAAGACAGGTCAAGATTATTCTATTGATGTGTGGGTACGAGTGTTTATAGGAGTTCCTGAGGACAAGCACCATATATAGGGGAAAACGGACCACGCTGTTTCAGGCAGAGTGAGACATCTACTGCTCACACAGTGAGAAGGAAGGCACAGTGAAAAGGAAAGCACAGTGAGACGGAAGGCACAGTGAGACAGAAGGCACACAGAGACGGAAGGCACAGTGGGACAGAGCCTGTAGCGTCAAAGCAGTCAAAGTGTTACTGTTTACAGAACTATTCTCTTTTACGTTGAACAAAAATTACACAAGTGAAAGGATGCCTATATCCGCTGAAGTTCCACAGCATTGGGCGAGTTTTTAGTAAATAATATTTGCCAAATTACTTTTTGTCATAATTCCCAAGTATTATGACTTAATGCAAATCAATTACCAGGGATTCGAATTACTGCTTTTTGTCTTGGGCAAAATCTCCGCTGCTGAAATTTGTTTAAAAATGCTCTGTAAGCTGGCGGTCCTCTTGTGTAACTCTACCAAAGATTTTTCTCGATAATAAAACACTCCTGCATTCACAACTGCAAACTACAATTCTTTTTTTTTTTAAGAGTTTTTAAAAATATTTTTATATGTATACAAATTATATCAGCACTGTCTGCCATTGAGCAGGCCCTTTTAAGTATTAAAGCATAGTGGAATTGGCCCACCAGCCCCTGCTAATCCCCACCCCTGACAGAGATTTGCCCCACCAGTAAGTGCCCTTTGGTTCTAAACTTCGCGTAACTTGCTTAAATTAAGCATTTCACAGTTCTATTGGAGGTTAATCCATGGAATTTAAATCTATAATTCAGTTTGCATTAATTATTTGTAAGAAAATCTTCAATATGAAATCTTTGCAGCCCCACACGTCCCTTCTGTGATGTTAAAGTAAAACGCAGGTTCATGATAACCCGAAGTTTTCTGGACAAATGATTATGGTAAGACAATTCTAAGTTTTGTTTAAGTGTCTTTCTGTCCGTCTGTATGACCAGTTAAGCAAACAAAAGGTCAAAGTGGATAACTTTTAGGCATCTTGAAATTCTTTTTTGAGAAATGCTACAGCCACAGTGGACAATTGAGGATAGTGGTGTCCATTTTGGCAGCTGTCAGCAACAAGGCAATATGTGAACATTTCAGGTGATCCAAAAACAAGAGGAGGATACAGCTACACAAGCAAAAACATCTCAGTGTATGCCTGACATGGATTATAAGAAATAGTATCACATATTTTCCGATATCTTTAACTTATAAATATGTGAGACTATGTATTAATGTAGACAAACTGGTGAACAGGACTTTGCATTTGAAGATTATACAATAAATATTATTCATTCATTGAAATTACAGGGCCAAGTGCAGTTATATAAGCATTTGTGAGATTGTTTTTTTGTGTCAAGATAAAGGTGTCTGGCGGCGATATCACATGTAAAGAACTTTAGACCATGATCGATCGGTGCAACAAAATAAAACAAGGCAGAAAATTAGTTGAGAATATAAGAATATATCTGAAACTTTACTGATATATATTTTTAAAATAATCATGCGCTTTAGCACGCTGCTTGCTCATTCACAAACATTGTAATAAAAATACACACCTTATCTCAGAAACAAAAATACTATCTTATCATAGTTTCCGATAATCTATGCAGTAGCTTGGACAGGCAAGTTCCTGTGATAACAGTCGTCAAAAACCTTGGTTCTTTTAAAAAGGAGGAGCTTTATCCATTGGCAGACATTCCGAGTGGTGTGAATAAAATGATCAGCATGTTTATCCTTAACAAAATTTACAAAAACAGTCTTTTCCAAGGTCAACCTATAGCATTGACAGTAGTATATAGTGACAGGTCAGCCCAGCTGGAATTGAGGTTGAATGGTTGATCCGCTGCCACAATAACAGGGATGCACAATAACCAGAAATGATCATCTAAGCATGGTTGCAATGTTTTTAAAGTTATAGGCCTATAATGCCATATATATTAAATTATTAGAAGAAATAATGCTATATATTTCTATAAACTATTCATGTGACATACATATTAATTATCAAGTGTCCCAATTTACTTTTCTGCCGCACGAATAGCCAGGGTGGCTAAATAGGTCTTGGCAGCGTCTGCATAGGTAGACTTGATTTCGGAATCATCTCCAGAGCGAACTGCATCGATAAATGTCTGCAGTTCTGTGAGATATGTATCTTCTAAAGGAATCGGCACTTTTGTTGATTCATCAGTGCTGCCTTGACGAACAACCAGACTACAGTCTGGGGTATAGATGTCTTCCAATGTCACTCGCAGACCGTCACAGATGACATCGATGGCCGTGTCATACTTGCGACCATGGAGAGCAACCGTATGTGTCAAACTTCCACAGCCGCCATCTTGGAATCGCCAAGTAGACAGAGTAACCCTGGGGCATCTGTTTTCATCCTTGATTCCATCCTCCATGCCTTTGCTAATGACGGAGAGATCCCCAGCTGTATGCTCCGGGCGTGTACAGATTGTTTGAACTGTTGGCAATAAGATATCCCCTCCAAGGAATCGTGCGAGGTCAACAAAGTGAGTGGCTTGCTCCACTATAGGACCTCCACTGCGGCTGACATCCCACCAAAAGGCACTGTCGATAAACTCATAAGCAGTGAAGTATCGCAGATTAACCGCCATGACTGGCCGACTGTGTGCCGTGATAATTTCCTTCATCTTTGCGATTCCAGCATGATACCTGAGATAACAAAACCAATTATTTAAATACTAATCTAAAAAACAACAGTGAAATCTAGATAAACAGTTAAATACAATATTGAATGTTAACAGTTTAATCAGTTTGAGTGTCAAAAATTCAGCATCTCGTCGGTACTTACATTTCATAAAAATAAAAGTTTAGACAAAATAGACAAGAATGTCTTCAAGTCCTTAAAATTTCAACAAATCAACAAGTCCATATTATTCAACTTAAAATTATCTTGCTTCAAAACCTTAATGTCTGCAGTAAGACTATTCCATACTCTCGCCGCAGCCCACCTGAAGGCTCTAGTACCAATGGTAGTTGTCTTACATCTAGGTGTTTTAAGTAGACGTATATTGTCAGATTTACTCAACACCAGGTCAACTTGGAAGAAGACTTGCTCCTACCTGAACATATATCCAACGCCGACCTTTACATTATTCTTTTCTTGTGCGGCTACCACATCATTAACATAGCTGGAGAAGGTGTCTTTGTCTGAGACAGAAACTGGCTTCTCCACAAAAGCATGCACTCCTGCTTTGACCAGATTCAGCTCCATGGGCCTGGCGCCTGATCCTCTGACATGGGGAGGTGTACCGACCAAAACCACGTCTGGTTTGGCATCTTTCAACATGTCCTCCACATTCTTGAAGACACGACATTCTTTATAAGATGATGCATTTGCTCCTGATTGACGTGTAGCCAATACTTTGTCAGCAACTTGGGTCTGCGGATCAGCTATTCCAACAAATTTCACTCCTTCAATCTGTTCGAGTCGACTTGCATGGTCCCAGGGTCCTTCTGCCCCTCCAAAATTAATGGCTCCTGCCCCGATAAATCCAACTTTAACCTCTTTAGCCATCTTGAATGAAATGATAATTAACCGAAATACAGTTGTCTCCACACAATTATCACACTATCGATGCGCAGTCGGTTATCTTATCTTGGATCACAATAGTAACGAGTCCCTTTACTCCCTTAACATGAATGCACCGCAACACAAGAAGAGCTTTTTAAATATGCTATTGCTTATCTATCCATCACTAAAATAATGCCATTACCAGTGCAATGCATGAAGTGTGTCACACATTCACAATGAGGTCAATTTATTTATGTCAATGTGACAAGGGGCTTCGTCTGGGTTTTTCAAGCACCACTTTTTGTAAAAAAAAAACAAAATTTGCATGATATATATATATGTGTTTGCACGAACAGACTAGGAAAAGAAGAAGATTATTGATCACCATTTTCGTCATGGACAATTAAGCGGAACGGGGTCACAGTGAATCGCAGTGCACTGTGAATCAATAGACTTCCTTGGATGCGGAATAGAAATATTTCAATAAATTTTCATATGTTTCACTCAAATTAATCAGGTGTGACATTTGCTAAAAAATATGCCCTTTAGACATTATGAGGCACAATGCAATTTTGAGCAAAAACCCGGAATTTTAGAATGTTTTATTTGTTAAAATGTACAGAAGTTCTTTGAATTAGTCCCTGCAATTGAAATATATGTGACAGGAACATGCAACGGAAATAATTACCCAGTGTTTCGAGAACATTAGGATCAAACTGGCAAAATATGGTGAATTATGTGAAAAGTAGTCATGCGGGGAACAATGAATCGGGGCACAGTGTATCACTATGTTCTCCATTGTAACACTAGAAACATCTTGCCAAAAGCACCAAGAATAGCATATATATGGAAGACCACGCCTTCACAGGTGACAGTGTAAGCCATATCTGTTCAAGGACGTATACCCACTGGACTTAAAAGGGTGTTTTTGCACAGAAAATATTCTAAGGAATGTTTGGCTTTTAGAAAAATTTGTTCCAATGTCCAATTTTATTTTTCTAAAAATAAATGGCTCTTGATTCACTGTGCCCCGAGCACTGATTGACTGCACCCTGCTATTGGGCACAGTCAATCAGTTTTTTCGTCTTAATTCTGAAGACTATATCGTTGAAATCAGAAGAGGTTCTATTATTTTTTGTGCATGAATTTTTACATTACACATATCTTTCCCAAAAACCATTTTGTAAAGAAAGAATTATTATAAATCTTTGAGACATGGCAAAAATAACCTTTTCCGATTCACTCTGCCCCTGTTTCCCGATGTAGATAAAAAGGGAAAATTGGAAGAGGATGCAATTACTGTTGAATCAAACCGAAAAGCAGCTTGACCTGCACTTACACTGTAGGTCTATATTAATTTTGAAACAGCGGGCAGGTTTTTTTCGCATTGTGAATTATTATGTATTACTGCTGTAAATTTACGGATGTAAAGCTGTCAAATATGTTGAAATTTTATATGGATCTTTTAGAAAAACTTTCCTAACCATTTTTTATCTCATGCCTTCCTTTTTGGAAAATATATCTGTTGCTATTTCTGGACACAGTGTACTTTTTTATCTTAATTTGGATTATTGTATCCATAGATAGCCTCAGTTGATATTTTTGTGACTTTTGTTTTTCTGCCAGTGAAGAAGTAGATGCAGTTCTAATTTGATAAAGAGACATCTCCTGCTCACACATCATCCTCTTTTAATAATTTGTCTTATTACAAGATTACAGACTTACGACTGAGAGGTTTTCAGGACTTTTTTAGTTGACCTTATATATATAGTATTATCAGTGTATCCTAGCCTAGCAACTGATCTTGCACTGGTTGAGATATATATCGAAAAGAAGCAAAAACATGCTTAATCTGTAGTGAAAAAAGTACCTCTCACTCTCAGTGATTGTCGGAGAGGAATTACTAAAATTAGATACAAGAATTTCTGAGATGAGGTGTTCACAAATCAATTTTTCAAAGACAAGTCAAGATTATTCTATTGATGTGTGGGTACGAGTGTTTATATAGGAGTTCCTGAGGACAAGCAATGTATCTATAGGGGAAAGCGGGCCACACTTTGTCCGGCAGAGTGAGACGGAAGGCACAGTGAGACGGAGTCTGTAGCGTCAAAGTGGAGGGTGCTAGTTTTGCCTTGTTATTAGTTCAATGAGAGGCAAAACCTGTGGTCATTTAGGTCAATATATGTTACTCAGTTTTTTTTTAGTATGAAAAACTGTGTGCAACCTTGTAGACAATGGGGATAACAGGTATGAAACACAAATTTAATGTCCTCTTGTGATATTGGTCACACTAAATCCCAAGAAACTTGAAATGTGTGCCTTTGCTGTATGCAACTGGCACCCTTCATCTGTTAAGAATCAATCTGGGGAGACATTCCAAATTTTGATGAATTTTCATGGACATACCAAGCTGCCGCTGCCACTGAAAGGTACTGTAAATGACTAAGCACATGCTTAGAGAGTATCCATATATTTTTAGCATCTTTGGTTACTTGGTAACACAAGAGGTTTTGATTTTGGATCCTTGAGATGTTGGCCATTATGCCGTCCGAGTCGCTTACTCTTATGTCATTTTGACATAGGGAGAGACTCCAACCGCTTATGCTCAATGTGCCCTGTCCAGCGGGCACAGTGAGATGAATAATGCATCAACTTAACACAATGTTGCTGTAAGCCTGTAATAGTTGGGAATCCGAAACTACTGGACAATATGCCCAACATACCATCTACAATGTCGATCTTAATCGGTTTTACTGATGACTGCCAACATTTTGCTACACTCGGAAATTAAGCAAGTGTCTCACTGTGCCAGCCTGCCAGGCTGTTCTGCCCCACATTATTTAACCTAAATTTTGGGTAGATGCAGTTTGGTTAGCACATTTGTCTGCATGCAACATCTAGCAGTTTTGTAGATGCAATTTCTAGCGCACTTGTCTACATGCAAGTTGATGCAACACCTAGCAGTTGTGCAGATGCAATTTCTAGCACACCTGCCTGCATGTAACATTTGTCACTTTTATAGATGCAATTTATAGCAAACACTTCTACGTGTGTATACAACAACAAGCAGTTTTTATTTGTAGATGCAATTTCTAGCACACTAAGTCTTTGTCTACATGCAACATCTAGCAGTTGTGTAAATGCAATTTGCTATATGTATTTTGACACACTTGCCAACATGCAACATCAGGCAGTTGTTGTAGATGCAATTTCTAGCACAATTGTCCACATGTAACATCCAGCAGTTATGTAGATGGCTACTAGATGCAACGTGCTATTTCTAACACTCTTGTCTACGTACAACATCTAGCAGTTGGCTTGCGTCTTTTGCATTCACTGTCAGTTGGGTAGATGTAATTTCTAGCGCACTTGTCTACACGCAATATCCAGCAGCTGTGTAATTTTCAATCTCAGACCTCAATATAATATCTTATCTAATCATAGTACTTAATAAGTCTTATTCAAGCCACCATCTCTGAGCAACCGATTACTATCTGATCATAGTTTGATAAAAATAGTGTAGTAGCTTATCTGAAAGGAGCCTATTTCAGTGTTTCAGTAAAAAAAAAATCATTAAAGGAATGACAAACAAGTGCATGTAAAGTATGTGAACAAGTCTATTTAAACACTAGCATGGTGCTCTGTTCAATGTCAAAAATAGACTAGAGGTTTCCAGATATTCTTATTTTATTTTGGATTAAATTCGGGATCTTTTTATTTTTCACTGAAACATTCATGTTCTTATCAGATGATCCAGTTGATATCTTTGCCTTACATCTTCATCTTGACACTCAAATGTCACAAATGCTTTTATCACTCTACTTGAGCACTGTGTCATTTATCAATGAATAAAGTCTAATGCACGAGCTGGAAATGTAACTGGTCATCAGCTTGTCTATTTTGCAATTAAAACACAGAGACATTGAGTAGAGGTCCTTGTAGAATACAGAAATATGCCTGGATGTCATACTGAGAGGAGGGGGGAGGGAGATGAGATATGTACATTGTACAATACATGTATAAATTTGACCCTTTGTCACAAATTTTCCATTATTAAAAATTCTGACACTCCACCTTGGCTATGTTCTTACCAAAGAAGTTAAGTAAAGCATTGCACCATACATAGTACAAATCAGCACTTGTGTGCTAAATAAAGTTCACAAAAACAATTCTTGTTGTCAATTCGTAGCTCTAGTGTCCAAAGGCAAAATTTGAGTAAATCACATTGTAAAGTATGTGATTTACTAGGTTTTGCCTTTGGACGCTAGAGCTGGCAGGCTTTAATTTTTTGTCAAATATCCACGTAAACAAGATAACATGTATCTGTGTGTCCTAATTTACTTCCTTTCTGCCGCACGAATAGCCAGGGTGGCTAAATAGGTCTTGGCAGCGTCTGCATAGGTAGACTTGATTTCGGAATCATCTCCAGAGCGAACTGCATCGATAAATGTCTGCAGTTCTGTGAGGTATGTATCTTCTAAAGGAATCGGCACTTTTGTTGATTCATCAGTGCTGCCTTGACGAACAACCAGACTACAGTCTGGTGTATAGATGTCTTCCAATGTCACCCGCAGGCCGTCACAGATGACATCAATGGCTGTATCGTACTTGCGACCGTGGAGAGCCACAGTATGTGTCAAACTTCCACAGCCACCATCTTGGAATCGCCAAGTAGACAGAGTAACCCTGGGGCATCTGTTTTCATCCTTGATTCCATCCTCCATGCCTTTGCAAAGGACTGAGAGGTCTCCAGCTGTATGTTCTGGCCGTGTGCAGATAGTTTGGATTGTCGGCAATAAGATGTCTCCACCAAGGAAACGGGCAAGGTCAACAAAGTGAGTGGCTTGCTCCACTATAGGACCTCCGCTGCGACTGACATCCCACCAAAATGCGTGGTCCATGAACTCGTATGCTGTAAAGTATCGCAGATTAACCGCCATGACAGGCTTACCATGTGCTTTGATAATTTCTTTCATCTTCCTTATTCCTGCGTGATACCTGAAATAACAAAATCAATTTCTTCTAGTACCAAGTTTTTCCCCCAGAGTTTGCCTTACAAATCACGCATGACATAAACTAAAGTTGTAATACATTTGTTGAACATGATACATAAAGAAATCATTTGACAACAATAAAGAAATTTTGACAACAAAATAAAACTTTTGACAACTTGAAAGAAGACTTGTACTTGTTCCTACCTGAACATATATCCAACGCCAACCTTCACATTATTCTTTTCTTGGGCGGCTACCACGTCATTAACATAGCTGGAGAAGGTGTCTTTTTCTGAGACAGAAACTGGCTTCTCCACAAAAGCATGCACTCCTGCTTTGACCAGATTCAGCTCCATGGGCCTGGCGCCGGATCCTCTGACATGGGGAGGTGTACCGACCAAAACCACGTCTGGTTTTGCATCTTTCAACATGTCCTCCACATTCTTGAAGACACGACATTCTTTATAAGATGATGCATTTGCTCCTGATTGACGTGTAGCTAATACTTTGTCAGCAACTTGGGTCTGCGGATCAGCTATTCCAACAAATTTCACTCCTTCAATCTGTTCGAGTCGACTTGCATGGTCCCAGGGTCCTTCCGCCCCTCCAAAATTAATGGCTCCTGCACCAATAAAGCCAACTTTGACTTCTTTGGCCATCTTGAATAAAATGTTAAATGAAACTTTTACAATATGCAATTGTCTCCTCACAGATAGGCCCTATATCACACTATCTAAGAGCTGACTTATCTTATCTTGGATCACAATAGTAATATGTTCCTTTACTCCCTTACTATGAATACTTAGAAGTTAATTTAAAATATATATATCTGCTTATATCTGTCAACCACTAAGATAAAGCTGTGCATGAGGTGTGTCAAAAGTTCAAAAATTCACAATGAGGTATACTTATTAATTAGGGGCCTACACCGGTCCGATAAAAACTGGCTGTATCGGAATAGTCTGGCCGGTTCCTGAACCGGTTTTCAAAGCAGCGCTTTTGGTTTGATTCTATTATGCCATATCTAGCTAAAACAAGCCATATATTGCAGAGATGAGAGAAAATGTCCACAAAATCATGAACTGAACTCAAGAAAGTCCTCATGTTGACTTCCGCTCTAGTGCGAGTTCAACTTTCCGGGCCAAAAAATCAGTTTTCGGCCAGCAGATTTCTCTAAAATGCGGATCGGCCCGAATTTGCGGACCAATGGAACAAATCGTGGGTTGATTATACGTATCGATGATATTACCGTATTGATTTTGTGTAACGATATAGACCCTATTATTAATGTCAACATGACAGATTCTCAGACAGGCTCCTTGTCGATTTTTCAAGACCTTTTATATAGGCCTATGCAAACTAAATATATATATATGTGTGTGTGCATAACTTGAGAAAGACAAGAAAACAATTGCAGGATTTACAATTATGTTGCAGCAGTACGGCGAAATGGGGGATCACATGCTAATGAGGAAGATGGAACGTGAGGCTGCATAACCGCATTTTAAAGAGCTGGTATATTTCTTTTAAATAATGATCTGAGAATTATCAAGCATTACTACAACTTTACTTATGTGCACTTCAAGTTCATAGATATATTAGATCTTAACTATTGAATTTCATATGTAGGATCCATGGAAAAAAAAAGAAATTTAACTTACCCTTTTACGTCTTTTGGCTTCCATATTTTAGATATACAGGTTTGATGCCGAATATGGTTGCAGGGTGCTCTTTTGTCCTAGTTGTAATTATGATAACAATTCAGATAGCCTTGTGTGATAATTGTGACCTTCACTTTTAGTTCAGGTTAAAAAAAAAAGTCAATAATTCTTGTATCTCTTAATTTACATAAAAATATGTCCCATAAATCATTGAGAGTGTCCTTTAGTTCAAATTAGATTGAGGGACATCTCCTTCTCATACATCAATCCTTTTTGTTTCTGTTGTCTGAGATTAGATACTTACAACTGACAGGTTTCTGGAAATTTGTATCGTAGACTTATTGTATTATCAATTTATCAATGTGTCCCAGCCTGGCAACTGATTGAACTTGTACTTAATAAATCGAGATGTTTTTCCAAAGGAAGCAAAAATTTCAGACTTTGACATCGCAGTGAAAAAAGAGACCTCCATATCTCCGACATTCTCTGGATTAAAATACAAAATGCACATCAGTCACATCACAACTATCGCATGTCATGTACATTGTGGACCAATTGTCCAATTCCGGATGATAATGAATAAGTCCCATTATCTAATTTTTGTGGTGCTATATATCGTTGCTCTTTATGGTTTAAATACTATGGTCACTCCTTGCGTAGATTGTCTGTTGCTTACAACAACTCTGTAATAGGATTTTTTAGCCGATGCCCAGGCCCTTAGCAATACAAGATATGTGAAGTAACTTACTTGCTATAGGCGGATATATTATGTTCACCACCAAGAGTCCACCAGGTGGATTTGTCAATGGAAATAAGGAAACATGTGTGAAGACACATCATCAAAGTTTGTGCACTTTTGGGGAAACCCTAGGCTAAATTTAGACATGTTGGGGAAATGTCAGTGTGACCTTGCTGCAGCTGAGATTCCCAGAAAAGGCCACAACTGCATTGTGGCTCTTTTCATGGAGCAGAGGAGATCTTTTAGAGCTGTCAATAGCACAGATCATCTGTCAGATGGTTAAATAAATATAATAGACAGACAGAAGATCTGTTGACAGGTATAGGTAGAAAGGCTATGAAAGAGATTAGACATGAAGGAACTTGCAGCATTGAATTGAAGCTGTGAATAGAATTCTCATCAACTCCTCAACAAATCTCTTTTAAAAATCCCATAATCGAGCAAAACAAATTATAAGTACAAATATCGGCTATATTTTTTTCCGAAAAAAATTTTCTTGTTATGTCTTCCACCGAGATGCAGTGCCTCCCTTATGTACACCATGACGAACATCCCTGCTCTAAAATGTGTCATTAATAAAGCTTCTTTTAATCTGTATAACAGAATAAGGTCACCTACTCAGGGTCTTGCTTACAAAGTGTGCAGTCCAGGTGCGCTTTTAAAAAAGAGAGGCAGTCTCGCATCGCAGTGGCTTAGTCTCTTCATTTGTTCGGTATATAGTATTTTTGCTTATATTATGTGTGTATATACTATATGGACTAAGGTCTGCAATAATCAGTTCTAATTAGTTAATTTTTCATCAGAAATGACAATTTTGCTATACTTTCTTATGAGAGACTGTTGCAGACACACTGAAAGAAAAGATCGTCTGATAGCAGACAATCAATGTCTGATGTGTCCGATCAAGCGATTGTCAAATCCAGACAATTGAATTGTTCAAAATGTCAAAGAACTTGTTTGACATTTTGAACAATTCAATTGTATATTCTGTTTTGACAACAGAAATGGCTAAAATTGAGAAAATACATACTGGCTATCTTAAACACATCCTAAGTGTAAGGAGACAAACTCATACACGGTCCAATGTTGTGAGTTGATAAAATTTCAATTTTGGCCCTTGGAACAGCTTTCGTATAGAATTTATGCATGTATTATGGATCATGTGAAAGGCAATGCTTTCCTCATTGATGTAAATAGCAGCAAATGTATCCACTTCTCATAACTTTTGATATTTTAACTGGTAAATAATTGCAAATGCGATCAATTTTTGGCGTCACGCTGGACACTGCATGTAAAAAATTCAGGAAAAACTTTAAAATACAAGCAAGTAAATGCAGTTAAAATAAAATTTGAAATTTTATATTATGCTCTGGTTAGCTGAGCATATTATGAATACAGAAAAAAGGCCATAATATGTTTCTGTATTTAAGAATGACATGTTTTGCAGTATAAGGTTGTCATGTCACAAGCAAAGCCAAAACGGACAATGTGATTTTTGATACATCAAATATACCATTCACTGATTTGATTTTAAATTTTTTTTTACATCAATGTTTTGCTCATGACCTGGACTGTCAGGAAATAGTAACAAAACTTTGTAGAGGCTGTTATTTTGGAAGCTGTGAGGGCCTAAGTGAGACTGACGAAAAATTGACACCCTCTTTTTTAGTGGGAATTATGTAGGTACTCTATTGTTCAGATGCTGCCTGATTATGGCTCATTATGGCAATTTTACTTTTCTGGATGGTTCCGAGATGCTCATGAGCCTGGCTTTCCATTAGTGTAGAGAAAGTGGTTGTAACTCTAATCTTTCATGGTATTACTGCCCTGTTTCTGAGACTGACGAAAAATTGACACTCTAAACTTTTTGTAAAATTTATGTCACACCTCTCTAGTATAGATGCTTCATGATGATGGCTTCTGATGGCATGCTCATTATTTTGATATTTTCTTGTTGCTTTTGCGTCTGGCTATTGATTCAGGTATAATATGTGGTTACTAGCATAACACCCGTGAAGGCACGTGAGGAGAGGGAGGAATACTTGTAGCAAAATTATCACTTCAGTTTGTTTGACTGTAATTACACGCAGCAAACCTGGCTAAAGAGCTTGTAGGCAATGTATATAGGCAAGTTGCATGCACGTTTTCAAAACAGATCAGTAGTAGTTTGGAAAGGGTAGATTGAGGAGTCCATGACTGAAAGTATAGGCCGATGAGATAATAAGAGCAAAGTAAGTAACCCGTAGATTGGATGGAAAGAACATATAAAAAGATAGATAGATATATGTATTTTTATGTTGTTTAGGATAAAAACGTACTGCATGGATGAATTAGTTGCAGATGACCCGTAGATGCAGATTGGGATAGAAGAGAACAGAGCAGAAGAAAAGGGACAACTGGTAGAGAGCTTGCAGCTGCTGCCCTCTTGTGTATTGTACATGAATCAGCTTAATAGTAATTATCATTAATTAGGACATTTAGAGGAATGCAATGGCATTGAAAAGGGGAGAGTTTTGCTGTAGAAGATCAAGGAAGGTTGAGTGTAAAGGAGAAGATCAGGCAGTGAGTATAATTTAGATAAATCCTGTACGTTATCATTTTAATATAAGAGATAAGTCTGACCTATTAGGTATTAGAGCCCTGTATTTGAACCGGACAACAAAATCATCATTCTTGCTGATAGTAAAATGTGTCTGAACTGCTCTTGTTTCGATGCTTCTGGAAAAAGGACTGATGCTAGAATGGCCCTTATCTTCATAACTTTTTGTTGCTCATGATCATGGCTTTCCATTTCTAAAGACAAAATTGTTGTTTGTCAAACCTATCTTGGTATTAGAGCTCTGCCTTTGAGACTGATAAAAAATATGGTGCATTCTTGTTCTACAATAACTGCCAACTGCCATAAGAAAGGTTAAATGACGGAAATATCTTAAATGATAAAGTAATTTTATCAAGGATATCATTTTCTAGATTTTGTGTTAATTTCATGGTGATATCTTTAAAACTGTACCCTACAAGTCCATTTGAATGAAGTCAGAACAGTTTCGCAAAAACTGCATTTTAAGTTTGTAAATCCTTCATATTTATGTTTAAAAATAATGGCATTATCTAGCCTCGTTTGCTTAAAAATGCATTTACTACCTAAAAATTTTGCATTTTGGAATCAACTAATACATAGGAAACATATCTGTGATTATCCATTTTTTGTCCTGAATGACCAAAAATCACAAATTTTACCAACTTGTGACATTGGACCACACTTGCTGTGTATGCAGAGACAGGTAGATTTCCCTTAAGATTGAGGCAGCAACTAGTCACGATAAATTACTGGTGTAAAATTAGAGATTTGCCAAAGCATGATATTCTGAATAAATGCATCTCAATTCAAGAAAAGCTTCACCATGCTGGCCAGATTAACTGGTACAGTAAAATAGAGAAAACTAGTATACTAAATTGCACAGCAATTTAAAGGAAGAACTTCCCTTCCCTTCCTATCCCTTCCCTTCCTTCCAATCCCTTCCCTGCCCTGCTATTCTAGTTCCTTGCATTCCTTTCCTTGCCATTGCTTAATAGTGTGTTTAGGTTGTCCACAAGCAAAAGTGCTGCTATGACCATCCCTGCATAGTCCGTGGAACTGCACGAACAGGCATACATACTCATATCTCGCTTGGCATGGAGCCAGGCCTTTTGTGGGCGATGGTACCACCCTGAAAGCAATACTTTGATGAAACCCTAACCCTAATGATTTGTTACGGACAAACCATAAGAGCTAGGAAGATGTGCTTACATACACACAGAGGGCAAGCAGTCAGCAACATGTCAAATTAGTTTTAAGTGATTTGCAGCAGTATTTCACAAGTTATAATTTAATTATAAATTTAATGGGAGGCAGTTGTGGTTATTTGCAAACAATAAGGCAAAAAATTAGCAACATATCATATCATTTTGAAGTGATTTGAAACATTATTTGAAGAGTTTAAATAGGACAAAAAAATTCATGGTAGGGAGATGTGCTTACATGGAAAAATAGAGCAAAAAATTAGCAATATGTCAAATTAGTTTTAATTGATTTTAATGAATACTTAATGAGTTATCATTGAATATGTGAAATTGCTAATGTAAAATTGGCTATAAGTGAGGGGTATATGCCCTTGGAGGTCATAAAAGGGCATAATTTTACACATTTTTTGGTGTTAATTTCATGAAATTTGAATCAGTAGAAGCTGAGCAATGTACACTTGAATTTTGAAATGAAAAAAATTTTCAATGAAAAAGTATTTGAAGTAGAACAATGTCCTTTGGAGGCAATATGCAAGCCCACAGTGGGTACCCCACAAAAAATATACATGAACATCCATGAAGAACTTGATAGTTTTTTTGGGCAAAATAGGTTTTGACAGGGCAAAAAATGACATAAAATTTTCGATCTCCACCGCGATTCTAAACCGGACATTCTAGAGGATATTGCTATATACCACTGGAAAGCTGACATTCTGAGCTTTCCAAAAATGTCCTTGGTTTCTTTCTAGGACCAATATTAAGGGAGATACAGTCCATCAAATGTTTGACTTTTGAGGCCCTGTGGCAGGAAAAGTATTGGACCTAGGATGCCATACTTTTGCATAGACACTATACCCTGGTAGTACTAACAATTCCTGTAAGGACATAAAAATCTGACATTTCAATCATGGTTTTTCATGACATCACCCCTCGAAATTTCGGTTTTCTCAAATTTTGAACTTTTTTCTCTCCAAAGCTATTCAACCTATTGCAACTAGGCTCCTTTCTGCACTGCATATTCCATCAGACATTAACAGGAAAAAAATTCATGACATTTTCACTGACAGTTTTCTCAAAACCGGAATCGGAAATTTTTTGTGAAGATTGCCTGTAATTCCTATTTCAAACGGAATTCCGATGCGTAATTCCCAGCATAGAAGGAATTTTATAGTGTCTTAATGCTGTATAGGTGCTAATTGACATATATCTTCTAGTAAAGAAGTTATTCAACATTTAAAAAAGTCAAAAAGTTGGAAGAATAAGAATAAAGAATAAGAATACGTACAATATCAAGAAGAACTTCCCTACGGGAAGTTCTTAATAATGAATGATCGAAACGTTTCAGACTGGGTAACTAAGGAACCAAATTTCTTATTAATAGAAACAAAACTTAATTAAAGCTATACATGGAAGAACAGGCCAATATTTTAGAAAAAATAAAGGACTCTGATAAGTTGTCAAAGCTGTACAGTGTGCACATATAAATTGTTCAAGAATAATTACTGTCTGGAACCATATTTAACTCAAAACTTCTCAAAGAAAACATGGTAAGCTCTCATAATTTAAAAATTGAGACAGGCAGACATAGAATACCTAAAACACCTATAGAACAAATAAAATGTGATAAATGCAACACAGGTGACATAGAAGATGAAATTCAAAGCCTATTAATTTGCAGAAATAATGATGTGCCCAGAAATGAACTCTTTTGTAAAGCTTGTAGCCTAATACCTATTTTTAAGAATCTTGATAAAACTCAACAATTTACATTGGTTATGTCAGTCAAAAGACCTGAAATGATACACTCATTAGGCTTGTACCTCAACAAAATTATGATATAATCAAAGAATAGAAAAGTAAATAATAAACTGAATGAATCAATTAAGCTATAATAAATTAAAATAACTACAAAAAAAAATTTTTGTCCAAACTAAAATATCAGTAGTAGCCTCTCTATCTGCCGAGCCAACTGACTTGAATATTTCTACTGTGTTGTTTATCATTGTTATGAATGATCTCCATTGTATGGTCACTAACAGTATGGACCTTCGAGGGTTGGATCACGCAGCCATTGTAGCGGTTGCCGCTGGCCTGCGTTTTTCAGCTCTCGACAAAAATCAGTGACTAAAAAGACACTTGAATACCTGTTGAACAATTTCGATCTTGGATAAACTCTCGATAAATGAACAATTTATGATTTGAATTGACTTACATTTTACTGACTTTTATATATTAACAATTATAACTGGGACCAATATTTACAATTAACTGCAAACTGATATACTTAAAAATTGTATTGGATTTTCTTGTATTGTGTGAAGATGTAGACTCTACATTGTAGAGTAGTTTTCGATTTCATTGTTTTCTACTGACAATGTATTTGATATAGAAAAAGTCAATAAAACGATATATAGACTATGTTTAACTTCAAACCTGGTTAAAACACTATTTATATATTGGTGAAATCAGGCGGTCCGATGTAGGAACACCAGGTGGCAGTGAGTGTTTTGCGAAAACAACTGGTATCCCTCTGGTGCCTTGTATTAGTTGGGTTTTTTCAGCAATTCGTGTCCCTCTATATGCCAACTATCAGGCCTATATTTCAGAAAAGATGAAAATTATTTTTCTATTACCGAATTGCTAATCTAGTCAAGAGAAGAAGAAGATAATGGGACTAACTCTCCATAATTCGGTAGTCCACTCCAAAGCATTTTATAATTGTATGAGCTCTGGGCATTGGACAAGCATTCAATGGTTGTTTGCATTGGGTTCATCATGAAGCATGAAGGCCACACGTTTAAAGACTATTTAACTTCTAAATTAAAAGAGACTTTTTGAGTGTTGTAGTCTCATAATTGGCTTGAAATTAGGCCTATACAGGTCCATTCCACAACTTTGTTATTTTAATATTTTTCTGGCCATGCTTGGATTAATTCAAATTAATTGCATCTTAATAGTTGACTGTCGTCGCTGGTTCCTAAGAAGTTTGTCAAATAAAGATGATAAGTCTAAATGTGGTCTTTTAGCCTTGTGTTTTATGGGGAGAGGCAGACATTTTAACACTATCCTCTTGCCTCAGGTATCAATTACCTCTGAACGGTGTGTTGGCAGAGACCATAAAACCGCCTACCTTTAGAAAAGTTGAGAAATTAACATTTTTAGGCAAATAAAGTCTTAAAAACATTCAGGCCTGCTTTTTGCTATTGTTTAGCGTTTAGATGTTCCTTTTTAAGTGCTCCTTAATAAAAGGTCATTAAAGGTCCTTCCAGATGCCCCAGAGAGATCTTCCCCTCCAGTCATGGAATGACGACTTCTTCAAACCCTTATATTTTAAATAAGCTGCAAAAACCCTTACAGCCACCCCAACCCAAATCACCCAACAGATGCATGTCTTTCATAATTAGCATCGTACTTCAATTAAGTCTTTTGCAGTGTTTTTGTTAACACCAAAAACTGCTTTAATCTACTCCAATCTGGATAAATTACAACTTAACTTGCATACATTTTAGTGCATTGCTCATAAATTAAGCTAATTAAGAACCTAGAAAGGACTGGTGTAAAATATTATCTATCTAATTAACTCACTGCACACGTTTATCTTCACTTCAAAGATTTTTTTACTCCAAATCAAACCCCACTAAAGTGACAGGTACTCATTTCTGTTTTCAATGTTAATCAAATTCATAAATTGATTATAGCTTCACCTAAAGGTTAAACACCTTTAAATTGTTCTTGAACCCCCCCCCCCCCAAATAATAAACGTCCAAAAAAATATTATTCCCAATTTTTTAACCAATTATTGCCACTGGGAAAAACATCTTTAGAGTCTCTTATATTCATAGGTGTTCAAAATTTCCTTTTATCCCCTTTCTATATTTTCACTTTCTTTGGGGTAAATTCGCTTAATGATATCTTTCTTTTCCAATCTGAGCATTTTGAAAATGGTTTTCTCTTCATTTTTGAAGGCAAGAATAAATAAAAAAATAAAAATAAATAAAAAAATAGCATTTCATTAACAACCAGCCTCAGACTGGCTCAGAGCTATGTTGGTTGCCATAGATACTTGCATAAACACTGAGACTGTCAACTGAGAAGGTTGTGGAATTTTACCCCTTTTAAGGGGTTTTAATCCAGGTATTTAACAAGAAATCTCATCTTATGGATGACGACATTTCCCCTGGCAGTTTTGCTGGATGACTACAAATGCAGAGATGACAAAAGATGGGCTTGGGGAATTATACAGGACTATGAAGAGAGACAGAAAGTAGCCAATGTACAAGAAAAGAGGACAGAATAACTTGAAAATGGAAAGATACAACGTATCTTGTGCATTGCAATTGCCCCAATTTCAGGCAATTAAGTTTTATTCTTCTTTAAAAATGAGACCTAATAAATTTATTTTAAAAATAACTTTTATTTTGAGATAACATGTATGAACATCACTTTGATTGGTTCATAATATGAAGAACGTTTTAAAAAATTTGCACCAATCCCACTCAAGGTGCTTGCCACTGCATGTGGTGACCAATGGTAAGTGGTCACCGATCATGAATTTTACATTTGTTCTTGTGTAAAACACGACAGGCTCCATACAAGGATGCAACTTGATATTCTTGGTTTTGCATGTCTCCTTAAATCTGACGACATTCATTCTTTCATCTTTTATCATTTTCTATATTCACTTATTCTTTGTTTAATTATTTCAAGACATCCTGTGTAAAGAAATAATCCCAATTATATTTTGCCACTTAGGTGACCTTGGAGGTCATGTGACTGTAAGGCCCAGGTCAGGGGTCACAGAATGACCTTGGAGACAGAGGGAAGGTCAAATGACGTGGTCAATGCAGCCATGCCTTGGAACAGTAGGTCTTTAGCCCTAGAGTAAACAGTGAGGACCTCTGCCATTTGGACATGTCAAGAGCTTGCATAGGTTGCCTTAAAACATCCACCAGTTTGACCCAACATTAGAGACAATGAGCTCGACCTTCAGGCACTGTCTTCTGGTGTCAGGTGTCGCCATAAATATTACATGAAATTTCTCAATTTTGTATTTTAATAACCCTCAGTCCCATGCACATAGCACAATCAGGGTATATTTTAGTAACACTGTCCAAAGGAGGCCGATCAATGATGCCATAAAATGTAGGATAATAAATTAAGTTAATTTATAATTATAAGATTGTTAAAAATTGATCTCATTAATGTGGCACGGTTTTGATCCGTTTTATCCAA
This sequence comes from Platynereis dumerilii, assembly GCA_026936325.1. Classification (NCBI taxonomy): domain Eukaryota; kingdom Metazoa; phylum Annelida; class Polychaeta; order Phyllodocida; family Nereididae; genus Platynereis; species Platynereis dumerilii. Next base: position 193,462 of record JAPTHN010000062.1, on the reverse strand, counting down.
CCCAGCATCCATAGATTTCAGTTCAGTTTGATGTTTGAGAAGGAAACAAGCAAGCATGTAAAGCACTGTGTTTAAATGTTTATAAATTCCTCTGCTTTTTTATATCAAATATATTAGTGCCATAATATTATATTCGTGGCAGTGAGTTTATATCCTCATCTTAAATGAAGTGGATAATTTACAGCCCCGGAGTGTGCATTATGTCACCATTAACCTGCTGGTGGGGGCTTTATCAGGTACAGACATAGATTTCTGAAAGGGAAAGATAAATTTTACTTAAGATAATTTAAGCCGAAGTCTCTTGTGCTGTGCATGGCTTTGGCTGCCTTTTCTATTTTTTCATAGATATAAAGTGACTCCTTCACTTTTCATGGAGAGATTTATGTTATGTGCAAATAAAAAGACACTTGTAAGATAGATGGAATTTCAAGTGGCTTTTCAATGCTGTGGGGCCTCATGCAGTCCCTCTTTCAATGCAATGATGTATGGGGACCTGGAAGGAGGGTCTATGCTGGGTCCTCGTCATGTCCCAATTACTCCATACAGCAATGGCCAGCAATATACAGACATCAAAAGTGCAGCCTTACAAGAAAGGGAGGGTCTCTCTATTTAATGGTCAGCCTTTAAGAATAGAAGATGGCTACTTAATTAACAGTCTGGGGACTTTCACCCGGTTCCTTTCTTGCCCTGGACAATTATTAAGATTGATGGACTTTTGCCATACTGCTCTCGCTGTGGCATACATACAGCATTGAACAAGTTTGGAAAATATTTATGTTTGCACTGAAGACTGAGGTCCAATGAAAATATTAGATGACTAGGCCAAAGCCAAGGAAGTATCATAGAGGCTTGATCTTTACAATACTGATATTTTAGGCTATAATCCACAAATATATCTATTTGACAATGCAGAAAAGTTCATTTGTTCAAAATGTACAACCTTAGACCTATACTCTGAAATATGGAATTACCAAAACATTTGTAAACTCATAGTCAATTTTATAACCCATTCTCACAGTTAAACTTTCCCTATATAAGAATACAGGTTTTTAATACAACTTTTATGATGTATTATATATATATGCTTCGTTTTTTTATGTCCACCAGATTCTCATTCAATCTTGAACCCTGCAGAGCCAAAGGAGAGCTTTTTCCCCTCCATATAAAATTAATTTTATTCAGATTTTTAACTTACTCAAAACTGCCTGATACATTTTAAAATGAATTCTGTTTTGCTTTTTCTTTAATCTTGTTTCTATCTGCAGATTTTTCTTTTGAGGAAGAGTGAAAATTTAAATTTGAGCCAAAGTTGTCCAAGTTGAATAAACGTTACAAAAAAGGTTGCAGAATTTGTCAAAGAGACGTATATTTACATGTGATTACTGGTGACGTTATCAAATGATTTGAAAAAAGGGCCCTGGGTGTAAAGAAGGGGCCCGAGTTTAATAGATAGTGAAGCTTTTGTCAGCTAGAAAATCAACTGTCAATCTCAAGTGTAGCCAGCTAAAGTAGCATTTTCTGATCACAAAGGCTTTGCTCTAAACTTGGTTGACTTTCTTGCTGCAAAAACATGCCAGACACAAATGCATAAGAAAAACCCAGCCAATGGCAAATGCACGAATTCGGAAATTAACAATTTCAAACTTCACAATGACAATGACTGGCAGTGTAATGCCTGTATTAGATGGGCAATAGCACTCAGCCTTTCAAATGTCCAGTGACTCTTGTGAAAGTTAAAATGCACATTCTTGCAGTGACCACAATTTAGGAAGAAAGCTGGAGAACCCAATTCACAGCCTCAATGCCACAATGGTCCTATCAATGCCTCTGTACCCATGGTCCTTGTATCAATGGCAATGGTATCAATGGCAATAAAAGACTCTTATAAAAGTCCCATATAAGGCCACAGGTGCCACCAACCTGGGCATTTCCACTCAGACACGTTTCCACCAACACAGATTGGCTCCAAGATAATTCATTCAAAGGCTACCTGAACATCAAAATGTGTAAAATGGGTAAACACACTTTCAGGTGATCATTCTGTCTGCCTGTCCGTCTGCATGTATGTGTATATATTTAGATATATTTCTATGCAAAATGTGTCTGTCTGAAACTGCACCATTCTGGATTAGGTCCTCACTTCTTTTCTTTTTTTCATTAGACTCAAGATACTTTGACTTTAAATTGTCTGTGATAAATCTCAAGTTTTGAACATTAATCTTTGTCTGTCTCTGCCCATCAACATCCCTGTCTATCTGTCTATCTACGACGTCCATGCACCTGGCTTCATCCATCCATCACTTTTGAAGGGCTCACCTTACTTTTGCTGATGACAACCAGTTTTTGTAAATATGCATGTAGAGGGGCATCTGCCCTTTGACAGATAGTGACCCCTGATGGTCATTTTCGATTGTGATCTTCCATTTTAGAAAAGGATTAATAGTTCTCTGACCATTTTAACACCTCCATGATGTTTGGGCGATCTTCATTTGAAAGTCAATGGGCTCTCAGGCAGCTGCTTCATGTTTCCCCATTGTTTCGCGTGCACTCGGGTGAATAAATTGAATACGCCCAAAACAAAAACACTAATGGCAGCCACTTAGGGCCGACCAGATGATCTTTGGGGGGGGGGGGGCTATGGATATTTGGTGAAAAAAAAAGATTGTTTCCCACTTGACACTGAAAAAAAAAGTTTGTTAAGCACATGGAAATAAAAAAAAAAGTTTGTTTCCACCTGTAGCTAGGGTACCGTAATGTTAAAATTCCGATAAAAAAGTTTGTCGCGAGTGCGCATGCGAAATATATTGTTAGTCGACGCGTCACGAAAGAAAAAAAAAGTTTGTCCCGGGGGTAAAGTCCATAGCCCCCCCAACTATCATCTGGTCGGCCCCTTAATGGAACTACAAAAGCTTGACCCTGGAACTGATTTGATAAGAGATCTTGTAACCTGATCTAATAAAGCTGTTTTAAACTTCTACAGACCAATATGAACTAATTAAAGCTAAAAATAAGTTCTTGTAAAATACATGGACCGAAAATGTGTTTTCTAAAACAAATCCCTGCACAATGCAGGTTCAGTGCAGAGCTGTAGCCCTTAATTATTTAATTAGCTGATAAAGCTACCGATGATTAAGTACTAATTAAGGTGACTATTAAGGCAGGTAAGTCGCATTACCTTGAGATAAAACATACAAAACAATGACTAATTAGAAATATCATCCTTTTTGTCGCAGCTGGGAAATGACAATGGCTGGGGTGGTGTTTCTTGAAGAACTTTCTTCTCTGTTAAAAGTTCAATCATTTAAGTCATTCCGAGTATTTCGAATGATCCTTAGATGCTTATGAATTTACTGAATCAAGAAAAACACGTGTCACATTCTGGGAATGAAGATAAGGGGCTGGAGGCAATGTGCAGTTAACAGGGCCTTGAAAAGGCTTGAATCTTGAAATATGCCACAAAATTATGTCAAATTTTTGAAATTTCAGGTAACTCTTACAGAATTTTCCAAAACTGACTGCAACAAGAGACCTTGTATACCAGTTGTAGATGAAGCCATCAACACAGCCACATTACCTACAGGTCTGCCAGTCTTTGATTTATGGATATTCTGACTGTAATGACAAATTAGTTCTTGGCCTCTGGGCAGCCAGTCCTGGCCTCTGTGTGGTTGTCTGTCCGTTTGTGTGAACGCCTCTCTCTTTTTTTCTTGCAGAAGTTTTAAAGAATAGCCCGAAGTTAACTTGTGACTGGAATAATTATAGAGTTGTCAAAGAAAATGTATACGTGTGTGGTCTAAGGGCCAACCTCCAATTGACGCGGCCAATAAGTGTATTCAAGATTTTAACAAATATAAACACTTTGATCATCACTTTTCTGGTGACTTTGCTCCCAGCCCTGCCCTATATCAAGTGACTCCAATCAAGAGTTTGATTGATGGGCCAACTTTTATATGGAAAGTCACATTTGAAATGGCCCACAAGTTAATATGTCCAAAAGCAATTTTCGTGTCTTGCAAGATGATGTGTGTTTAGACGATGTAAGAAAACACATCAATAAATATGTGTAATGACATCACATAAATCATTCATTAAAGTTGACTGTAAAAATAATGTTGGAAGGCTTCGAAGAGGCATATATAGGAAAGGCCAGTGACCAGTGTACGATCGTGTAAATCTGTAAGGTTTAAAGGTATGGGGCTATCACTCGCAAAATAGGAGGAATTGAAATGTTTTTTAGAGTGGCAACTCGGATTGGAGGCTGAGGCCAAGAGATGAAAAGGATTCTCTTTGATAATTCATGGGATTAGGATTTATCTTACAACTCAAAGAAGTAAAACGAAGTACTTATAAGTATCTATAGCCTACCAGACAGCTGTCAAACAAATAGGCTAACTTAACCGAAAAGGAGACCGGTACCTTTCAACATTTCCCAGCTCCCACCATGACCAAAACTTTACACATAACATAACAGTTACTCCCAATATGATTTTGTTAAGGAGTTTGGCTTTTTGTAAAATTATGACTATATAATTTAAATTGTTTATTTGAAGAAGAAAAATGTAAAAATAGGACATGCTATTGCTATAACCCCATTAGACTGGCCTACCCTTGGGCAAACCCAGGGTGTTAACTGCAACCCTGACCTGAAACAGATGCCTTCGGAGGTTTTTTGCAGAAATAAACGGAAACTTTGAAGTCGAAAATGCCAGTGTCCCTCACACCCCTGTCTCACGTCCCCTGGACCCACCCCCTTTGGACGCCCCCGGCAGAAAGGGAAATTGTTTACCGGCCATTTTGGCCCAGCAGGGAGGACCAGGGGTATTTCACACTCCCTGAAAATCCCCCCCCCTTTTGAAAACTTAAAATCACCTGGACATATTGGCAGAAAACCGACAGATCATCTTCAACTGTGCTGTTGAATCAATCCATGCATCCATGATCAATTTCTTTAATTGATTCTGATCTATCTGTGATAAGATAAGATAACTTTTATCATTTTATTTTTTTTTATTTATTTTTTTTTTTTGAATGACATGGTCTTTATTTGTCCCAAATAACATTTACAATCAAAAAAATATATGATATTGGAGGCCATCGAACCCACAAAGAGTTATGTGAGGGACAGTTATGTGAGGGATTGTCTGTCTAAATTAATTATTTTCATAAGTTATGCAGTTTAAATGCAAGAAAGATTGGAAAAGACTGATTTCCTTATATCCAGAATTTCCTTTGTTGCGTGAAAATTCCATAAGAGATCTATGGCATTGCAATTGATCCTGAACTGTCAATCATTTTCCCACGAAAAACTAACTTTAGGAATGAAACTTAACTCTCTTGAGTCATTGTTGTCAGAGAAAAACGTTCTACTTTATCCGTCTGTGAAGCCAGAGTGAAAGGCTGTGTCATGTTGGGTGAAAGGTACGGGACACGTTTGTGCCTAACAGGAGTTAATTACAACGTGTGGCTGGCAGCAGAGGGAGTTAGGGGACTGGCCAGTAATTTCGGCTGTTTAACTGACAGGTGCCAGCCAAAGCCTGTCATTTCCTTGAAGGGGAGTTTTGAAAGACGTCCCAAGAATACAAAGAAACGAAGACCTCTTGCTGTGAACCAATAAAATACCTAAATATTGTAAAGCAACAAAGAGCCAAGAAAATGAATTTGGACTTCAATGTATTCCCAGGTATTTCTGATGTCTAAGGTCATCTGAGAGGGATGTCTATAAATAGCTCTGATTAAAAGATGACACTGAGATAATTACAAGAAAATAGAGAATTGGGGAATAAGGGAGAGTCAGACTTTAGTTTAAAAAAAAAACAATGATAGGATAGGATAGGATAGGATATGATGGGGCAAGATATGATATGATAGGATGCATTTCTCACTCTGGTTATTTGGTAGGTTGTTTCTTGGCCAGTGCCTTGTACCCACCAGCTCTTCTGCAGGTCTCTTCTGAGAGGTGTTCGAAATAACCCTATGACCCAGACAGAACACCTAGCCAGAAATGAGTAGAATGAATCAGAATGAAATTAATGAATCCATAGGGTGCCTTACTGGGCAATAGATAGGGGAATCACTTTACAAAATCCATTAGATAGCTGTTAGGGGTTGTGCCTTGTGGTTCTTTAAAGTTACCTGAGAAAGGATATTTGGCCTCTGATCTGGCCCAAGCTGAGAAGACAGGTGTTCCTGTGGAGCTTTCTAAACTTGCCCCTTGAAGCTCAGTGATCTCTAATAAATATAATCAGGTACAATTTCAGAACTGTTTCAGAATGACCAACTAAGCTGACTGCATCGTTGTAGTCTTGTTGAACTGTATTTTTGTACCTTACTTGCTCATTAAGTCTGCCTCAATGAAAGTAAAAGAAAATAAATGTGCATAGCTGAACCCAAAACAGCAAAAGCCTTCATTAATAATTCAATCAATTTGTCACAGAGATATAGCTCTCTTTGAAACTGAATAGTCCCACAAACGAAGGTATTGATTTCCCTTATAATTAAATGTACCAATCACTGTACATACATATCTGATTGCTTACTTGTTCCATTTCCTATCTGAGATAGGCCTATTCTGTTACTGATACATTATCACTGAAATCAGATCATACCATTAGCTGCCATTGGATTATCAAATTAATGTCTGCCACAAAAGCAGAGAACAGTAAGTCACATACTTCACTTTACCTTGTATCAAAGACTTTATGCCCCAAACTATACTTGTCTTTCCTATATTTTTGCAAACCCAGTTTTTCAGTAAATAAGACTTCACACAGAATTATGTCGAGGAAAAGATGATACATGCTGACAGACGAAGATAAAGTTCAAATGGAATGTGTCAGAATTTAGGAGAAAACTGAGTGACGGTTAATAAAAAGCACATGGGAAGCATGGAAAACATGTTGAGAATAATTAAATGCAAAAAACATGGAGAGAACCTGTGGAATGAGCACACAGAACATAGTGCCAAGTTGTGAGGACCTGGAAGAGCTTGTACTCCAGTGGTCGAAGAAAGTCCTGTTTGATACAGGCAGTACCCCATAAGCATGCTTATGGGGTACTGATACAGGGGATTGAGGGAAGCCCTTTGTGACGTCAAATTCGAGGAATTCCGAGGGTCGCCACTAATCTGGCATGGGGGGTATTTCCTGCTGGGAAAGAAAATTGGCTCGAACGATGGCTGGCTGTTAGTAGGGGCCCCACTGAGACGGACTCACCCCCAACACAGATCAACTGAGAGAATTCTGAGGTTTTCAGTGAATATTGAAGAAGAAATACAAAGATTAGGTGAATATCTTCTTCACAGGGAGTGTGATAAACTCGGGTTGTTTATCTCTTGATGTCCAAGTGCATCCCCGCAGCAGACAAACTATCGTCTACATTTAACATCAACATCCGGGCATTCCCTCACTTCTGACCTCTTATCAAATGCTACGCAACTCAGTGCAACCCCCCATAACTGCCCTGATTGAAAAATTCTGTTCGAATTACACCATATGTCACGGGACATCAACTGTGCACTATGTGGCTTTTTCTCCCCAACTTTTTAGAGAGTGAAAAACGAGCATTCCTCTTTATCGGGGACCATTTCAAAGCTTAGTTATATCTAACTAGCCTACAATCAAAATTTAATGCAGATGGATAGATAGTTTTATAAGATACATGGCAGCACTTGGAGCAAGTTTTTGCATTGGTTATAAATTTATTAAGTTCAGCTAAGTTGATAAATGTGTTGCATGGTCCTCAAAATATAAAATGTACTTGTCACATTTTCCACCCCATGCTGGAAAGAGTTTAGCCTGAGGGTGAGGACATAAATCCATCTGAAAGTTGGAAAAAGCTGTGTAAGTCTGTTATCAAAATATGAGAAAATTTGTAGCATACTGCAAAAATGTATTTACTTTATCGTTGTTATCTAAAAGTGCTTAGGAGAATATAAAACACATGGATGTACCACATGCCACAATATCATGAGATCAGAAGAAGATCTGCATTCTACATAGCTGCATGTATGTAGGCCCTATGTGTTTTGAGAAAATTGGTGTTTTTTTAATGCAAAGTCGTCAAGTCATGTTACGTAGCCTACAACAATGCATGCACCAGCTTAAAAGGGTAGGCTATATTGTGGACGTCATAAGTCATCGAATGCCCGGATTAGGGGAACTGCCACACAAGCAGACGAATTTCAGTCTGCACTCCCATGTGAAGAGTCCAGTGTGGTAAGAAACGTCTCCAGGTCGAGGTGTAGGCCTATTTAGTTCATCCCTGTGTCTTCCAAGGTTCACCAAACTTGAAAGATGGAAAACATGAAATGGAAAAAATATTACCAGTGAAGGACACGTAGTTAAACATTGTAGCCTACTGGGCAGCAAGTTAGGTCTAATATCTTGAAGTCGAAAGGCATTAATTGTATTAACTTCAGGTGTAAGCCACATATTTTTAGATCCAAACGTCAGCTTTACCGTCTGCATGATCTATGAGTCAGCTTCTCACATATAAATGAAGAATTCAATTTCTTTTTTTAAGTTTTTTTTTTCCTTATTTATTGCTGAAATGATTGGCTCAGACAGCTTGAGATATTTTGGACAGGCAGCTACACAACTGAGGGACTGGATGACGACAGAGGCTGAATTGGGAGATGATTTGAAAATGATTTCCATGTCTAGAAAATGTGGAAATGTGTCAGATATGATATGGTGGGTTTTGTGGGCAGACCACACAGGAACCTCATCACAGCTGACATCTTATGTATGCCTGCGTATTATCAAAGGAAATGCTGCAAAAAGTAGTTCCATGATGAGAAGCAATAAAATGTCAGCAGAATTTAATATCAACGATGAAAGGGTTGCGAAAAAAGAAGACGGAATGATTTATGCGAAATGATATAACAACGCTGGAGTAGGGAAGTGTAAGGATCTGAGGTTAAAAAAAGTTAATATCATATACTTTGCAACCCCTCCTCCCCCCCCAAATTTCCAAATTTGAAGAGTAATTGGACAGGCCTACGGTGAAGCTGAAAGTAAAATACAAAATTTGCTTGTAGTTTACAGGTCTTAATATGTGTCTGTACATGAAGGTAATAAGCAATCTTAATGGACATGAGCTGTAGGACAGTCATCAGACATTGTATGATATTAGAAGCAAAAGCATCTCTAATTATTGTGAAGTTCATTTCACTAAATCTTCAATTTTTTTTACCTCATCTGCATTCTGGTCATTTATCTGAGCAAACCACATGACATCCAATGACCTTGGCTTGACGTGTTTGACCTTGAAAGGTCAAGGGTCAAGGTTGTCAAACAATAGCCCCATATCAATATTCAAATCACTACAACTGGTCCCCTGACACCAGAACAATTAGCGCCATACTCTTCTAATCAAAGTGCCAGTCCACGAGTGCCCGTATGTAGATTCAAAATGATGACAAGCTGGTTTGTTCATAGTTTGTTTAGGAAAAAGAGAAGGCAGATACCTCCTGCCCAGGCTGCCCCACACCAAAGTTGGTGTTTGCCAAGCTCTGATAGCCAGTCTCCCTTACAAGACAAACTTTGACCAATCGGATCAGACATAGATTCCACCACCACCCCTCCCTGTATACATACTTTGACCTCCCCTTGTTTTCAAGTTTAGTTGCTAAATCAACACCAAATTTGAGAAATTTAGTATGTTTAGTTCATTCTATTGTAATCCTCGATAACATCTAACTTCAAGCCGGGAGTAGACTATTGACTATTTATACCGCTCATGATATGACATGCAGTATATTCACAATCCAAAATTCCAAATTTTTCTGAAATTCATACATTGCAAAAATTTCTTCTCACCCTGATCAGTCCCATAGCCAATTTCTTCTTTTCGATAACCTTCTTATACCAAATTTGCCTTGGCACAAAACTCACAAATCTCCTTCTCCACTGTTTTCATGTCTTCAGTTCCTGCTATGGTACAATCTTCTTCAATTCTCATGCACATCCAATTTCTGCCAAATGTTGGTGAATTTTCTTCTTCAAAAAACATGGTACTGAGAAAATGCTTTGAATTGTAGAAGCTCACTCTTATTTTTCAAAACATCATGTGGGTACTTCTTACTTCATCCCAGTCTACGATTTCTTTACAAGTGATGTATCTTGAGACGTCTAATTCATTGTATTGCCCTGTAAACGACAAAGTGTGAAGTAAGAGATTACAATTCTCCAAAAAACCATATCAACAAAGAAAAATTTTGCTCATCTGGCAACTATGAAGCCATTTAATTCAGTATCAAAGGAGTCTAAAGGTGTACTTTTGCATAGATATGGTCAACATGTTGACTTCGTCTATGGACAGTCCTGCACGGTATTTTTCGTTTCCCAAGTTCATATAATAAGACTAAATGGGTATGGTGGTATTTTGAGATGTACTCCACGAGTTGAAGATATCCTGAGTCCTCTGTACCCACGAGTGCGTCAGCACGAGTGGGTACAGAGGACTCAGGATATCTTCACGAGTGGGAGTACATCTCAAAATACCACCATACAACCATTTGGTCTTATTTATACCCCATATTGTAACTCCAAAGAAAGCTGAACTTCACTCTGATGATCAATACTCAACAGTGGCCTCAGCCAATCCCAGTACAGATAGCAGCTCAACTGATGATGTCACAATGTTGTGACGTCACCATGGCCACGATATCACAATGGTAAACAATGCAATGACATCATCGACAAAGATCAAACCATTGAGTATACAAAAAACCATGTGGTATACAACGCAATACCACATGGGATATATCCACTGCTTTTTCATGTGGTATTGTAAACATTATGGGGTATTATCCTATTCTCTCCAAAGTCTCCATCCATGGATCCCACATACACTCCCTTTCCCCATTCAACCTGCATTAATTTTGTTGACTTCCAGGAGCCCTCTGTCAGCCATTTCCCTTTCTTCCCAGCTCAGTTGGAGGATGATACTTCGCTGGTCAACACAACTTCTTGACTCCCCAAAAGCCCTTGACAGCCTCAACAGTCGCCAAACATCTTGCTGTCCACAGGCTGTCAGCTCAACTGGTGTCGTGTTCCAGGGTCAAGATGACACCTGTAATGCTGCTTTGACAAGAAAAACATGCCACTACCAAGAACGACCATGTACAGCAGAGATTGCCAATTTAATCAGGTTTCAGTACAAAGGATTTCAGAGCAATTTGCTTTTATCTTTACTTGGCATCTGTGTATCTCAAAGTAAACCATTTTTACAGCTGCTTGCAGCCTGTATTACAGGAGGAATTTTCGATAAGCCTCTGACCATATAGGAGGTCGCACTATTTCACCTATCACTTTGAAACTTAGTATACAGTCTGAATATAATTTTATCTTGCTTCCATCAACTTTTGGTGAACTTCTGTGACATTAAACTTTTTATTTACGAAACTAAAATGTTCGTTTTTGGCGGGAATTTCAAATGATCAGCTGCAGTGAAACCAGCACCAACAGCAGCAGTCTGATCCAGTGTTTGCAGGATCAATAGAAAGAATGAAGGAAGGAGGGTATGAAGCATCAAAGGAATGAAGTAAGGAAGGTATGAAGGAAGGAAGGAATGAAGGAATTAATGAAGGAAGGAAAAAGGAGAAAAAAGGAAGGAAAGTAGGAAGTCTATCTACAAGCAGCTGTTAAAGTGCTTGCACGTTATTTTTGCCCCTGGTAATGATACTAATCAACTACTACATAGGTTTATGTATGTTTTTGAAATTATCAGTTCTAAATTTTCTGCCAATAAGCAATTTCGGGCTTATTTTCTAGAGTAAACCTGCATATTACAAATTACTGCAGCTATCAAGTATAAACCGACACAAAGCAGGTTGGCCATAACCCACTTCATAGTTGCTGACCAGCCCCTGACCAGCCCCTGACCACTGACTTGATATCAGCAACATTCTGAGAATTCCCCAGAGATCATTCCAGCAGCCAGTGTCTGGATCCCTTGGATCTTTCTCAGATAATTGCTGATTAATAGAATACCTGGAAGTCCTTTTAATTAAAGGGGCTGTTAAAATAACCCTCTTAATTCCAAGGAAGGGCAGAATGCAGAGAAATTCCAAGGAAGGGAAATACATGTGGTGGATGCAGGTGAAAATAGGAAAGGAGGCCTCATTTCTCCATATTAAAAATGGGTTTCCATCAGGATATTATACAAGGCTGTTAATCAGTACTTTTCAAAGTAAGTCCAGTACATCATAAGTTTTGGTACAGGACCCAGTACATTTTTACAATGTCATAAAAATCCTACTCGTCCATCTTTTCATCCATCCGAACTTCAGAAGGTTATTTCTTAATCATAGGTTTCCCATGAGCCAGTAATTAATTTACACTTTAATCAATTATTCAGCTTTATTTGCTGGAGTTTCGTGAAGGCGGTCTCGAAATATCCCCATTTCGATTTAATTAGTCAATAGGGAAATTGGTTAACGGTGTCATTCAACAGACCCTTCTGAAAAGGTTTCTCTGACAAACAAAAGGATTGTTTAACAATCGCTGCTACAAGCCTACTATGTTTATCAATCAACCAGTGTAACAGTTTATAAACAAAACGAATAGCTGCTTTTTGTTAGCGAGTGGGAGAAAAAAGAAGTTTACAACCATTTTCTTCGAACTTACTGCAGGACGGAGTATTCAACTAGACTCCCTTCACTAGGCCTATGTCACTACACAGGTATTTATTGTATTGTTGGAAGGTGGGTATATAGTGGTGTTTGGAGGAGACCTGAATCTGTTACCAAGGCAACCACTGGCAGGTGTCATGCAGTCATGATCGTCCTGCAGTTTCCATGGCAACATCATGGAGCCCTAATCAAGCGTTTCTGCTAAACTAAACCACCCCAGTACCCTAATCCCAACCCAAAGGTGAACCCTACTTTGCCATAGATACCCTCCCCTGCTGATCTCTGCAGTTTATTCACTATTTCCCCACTTTGTATTTATCCCACATCTTGGTGACCCTGAAATTTTAGACATTCCAACAACAAACTCCAATGTGATGCCAATTATGAAAGAAATACCCCCTCCCTCTTGCAATAATTTGCTCAGGATGGACTGCTTAGTAGATAGACAGTCAGACCTGTTCTGACACACAGACAGATTTAGTCCACCCTGTATAAACAGGGAGAGGATGTTTTTGCTGCTTTGTTTGGCTGACTGTTGGCACTTCAATGAACTCCTAATAAACTATCAGGGATTTTTACACACCACTTTCTCCCACAACTGACAAGTATAAGGCCAACTATAAAGTCAGTAATGCCAAGACTGGCAGCAGAGCCCGAGTTGCAGTAGCAGATTTTTTTTTACCACAAAAATTAATTTCACAAAATCCGCCAATAAAGTGACTCAAGATCAGTCCAACTTGTATTCACTTCAATAGACTTACGTACAAGAGTGACAAGTTCTAAAGACTAATAAGTGCAACCACCTACTTCCACCAATGGAGCCAATTAGCATCTCTCTGGCATCCAGCTGTCCTCTCTGCAAACTTTGTTTAAATTCTTGGAACGCCAGGCACGTGACTTGGAATATTTGACGTTCTTAATGATGCCATGATGCACCTGGTGACGTCATGCCACGTCATGAGAGGTTCTGGTTGCTTCTGGGTTATTTCTCGAGTGTCAATGGAATCTGTAATGAGATGACAGAATCATAAATATTAGCAGTATAGACTGAATCTGCAGCTTACTGCAGATTCATGAAGTATGAGTTTCTATGTCTAGCTTTATCAGTGTCCACGTAGCATTTTCAGCTTTCCTGATTGGTCCATAAGCAATGAAACGTCCTCCAAATCTCCTAGTTGAACGTAGAAAGAATGACAAATGTAGTATTCTGCTCCAGTGAGCTGCAGAGTTTTGTCAGTTGATAAGATTAGAGCAGGTTACCACTAACAGTTACCTACCACCACCACACATGTCAGTTACTTTAACATACGTTTTTCAAGGTATGCAAATTAGATTTATGCTATGCAATCCAGTCTCTAAACCAATCAGATCAGCCACATTTGCTACGTATTGCTATCCAGTTGTAGAAACTCATACTTGTTGAAATTGCAGTAACACCAGCAGTGCTTCATTTTAAACAAACTATTATGTTGGCTTATGATTGATAGATTAACTCATTAAAGCCTTAATTACCGAAGTTTGAAGATCGGGTGGTTTGTGGCTATAGGCATATGAAGTGAACATTTGTTACATTTCAGAGGCAGGGGACACAAATTTACAGTAGACGAATTACAAGTACTTGCATTCAGCTGCTAATAGAAATCAATAACCTCATAACAAGCCCTATTGAATGCATTGAAATAAAGTTACAAATTGTCATAAGGCAACTTGTGACCTCACTGATGAGTGTTGTGACACTTTAAATGATTTCTCCTGGTAGCATTGCAAGTAGGCCTATAGCATTCATATTACTGTCATTGATATGACCATTATCGATGCATTCGAAAAACTGTCTGCATCGATAACGTATCGATACAAAGCAGCAAGTATCGAATATATTATTGACACACCATTTGGGGTATTAATTTGGAAAAATTGCAAGAAATCCACTAAAATTCATTGCTTACATTAAAATCTGCCAAGAGCTCAATTTTCTGTTCTCGCTTAAAATCACGTTTGATGAGACTCTTATTTCATGAAATAAAATGGCCGGTGGGAGACTGACGCAAATTATTTGTTTGGATTTCACCGTTTCTCAAGGTCTGTGAAAAGATTTCGATATTGCGGTGTATCGGAAAAGTTTTTGCCGATAATTACATCGAAAAAAGTCGTTTTCAATGACATCTCTAGATATTACCTAATTAACCTCTTATGTGTCATACAGAATGACATTGTAGAATAGGGATGTGACCTCACAAGGAACATTCCAGTGCTTTTCTGTAAGCACTTGAGTTTCGTTTACTGTAATATACATGTAGAACTCTGAAGCATGAAACTGAATAAATGCTAACCTGTTAAAAGTGATATTTTTTCACTAAAATTGTTTAGATATATATATATGAACAAAGGTTGATGACTAGGATCTATTTTGAGAGTGCAAATTAGGCCTAAGTCAAAATGTGAAGAAAATACATGTATACATTTCTTACAGGAGAAGGCCATTAATTATCTTATGACTCCTTAAGCCATGTGTGTATGACAAGTTTATTTCTCCACCATGCTGAAAATCAAAGTTGACAAACTATGTATAGGCCTAGCATATCTGCCAAAGACCCCAAAGTATAGAAATAACCATGTGGGGTATAGGCCTAACAATTTGAGTATCACCAAATCATCATAACTAGCCTATATCACAGAAGTATCACTCATCAAAAGACCCAAAGGTAACCTCATCCAAACCATGTCAGTGGTCATTTCCATATCAAAACACAGCTCCTTTGAGGCATGTTGACTATTTGCCCAGACCAGTTTGTACATTGTTGGGATAAACAGTCCTTAATGAAGCTCATAGTCAAACTGGCACCTGGCAATTTCGGCTTGGGCCAACCAGGCTAATCCCAAGCAGATGGTGTAACAAATGACATCCACAGCTAACTAACCATGCCATGTTACAGGATTACACATGGGCTCGATTTCAAAGTAAACAGGTCAGAGAATTAAAGCTCATTCACAAGTTTGGAAAGTAACAAGGAACACATTCAACACAAGTTAGGAAGTGGAGAAAAAAAAGTTCACGTTATCAATTTCATCCTGCTCGCAACCTTCATGCTGCTTCAAAGAGTTTTAAACTGTGTTAAACATGCTGAACAGAAGGAAGATCAGGGGTTTCTTTGGGAAGAAAAAAAGTCAAGGCACAATGTCCACAAATGAGTGAGTATCCCAATCCTTCTTCTGTGGTTTGTCCATCTGTGTTTGTGACTTCCATCTCCAACAAGCCAAAACTGAATGGAAGCAGATTTTAGACAACTGTAGGTTCGCCAATGTGCACATGCACTTTCTTTGGTTTTAGTGTTTAGAAGAGGTTCATCACTCTAAAAATTTTCAGACAAAATTGTTTTTTTAGATTCAAAATGGTTTTTTGAAAAACCAAATTTCAATGCAAAAAACCAAAATGGATTTTTTTATCCATTTTGGTTTTGCATTGAAATTTGGTTTTTCAAAAAACATTTTGAATCTAAAAAAACCAATTTTGTCCCGTCATTTTTTAGAGTGATCACTGATTCTTTGCTTGGGCATTTACCTTTGAAATAGTTTTCGGATCATTTTGGATTATGATAAATCACCTTCATTCAAATTGGAATACCCACCATAACCTTTGAATTCCATCACCACCTTCAAAATATTTCTCATAACTCTCCTCTGACTTTTTTCCATCTAATTGGCTAAGGCAAAACAGAAGCAGCTGTGTCAGTCATCAATGTTGATAAAACATTTTTCTTCCTCAAATCTCCACTAGGATGACAGGGGATGTTTTGGGATGGTTGTTTTTGCAACTGTTTCTGGAGGGGAATTTGAGAGACCAGGGTTCTGTGATCCCCATGAAGTTTTGCCACCCATTGCTAAAGTTACAATTCCTTGTTTATCAACCTCTGGACATCTTGGTGTCTGCCTCTCTTGCTTTCTTCAGATCAGATCACGAGACTTCTTCAAACACAAGAAACCAAAACAATAACAATGGTTGCCAGGCAACAGCTATCAACAATTAGCAGCTCAATCAGCAAACTGAATTACAGCCGATTTAACAAGTGAGTATGCCTGAAAATAATGTATTAGGCATCCGTCTTCCTCAACCTACCTGCTCACCTATACCTACGTACCTGCCTGCCTATCTATCTTCAGGAACCACTTCAGGTAAAAGGGCGGAGCCTGGGCTATTACTTTGCCAAGGTTATGTGCATCTAAGTTGATCTTTGATTAGGGCTAGATCCTTCCTCCATTACCGACAAAAAGCTACCTGCTGAATGACCTGTGTGTTGTAATTGGCTGCATCCTAATGAGCCTGGGCTGCTGTTTGTTGTTGTATTAGACCTGTTGGTCTATAATTGGTTTTAGATTGGTGTAGATTCAGTTGTTGACTTTTCACAGCCCAAGTCATATGCCCTTGTTGTCCAAACAAACACTAACAGGGTTAATTCCCAGTGAACAAGGTAATCTACAAGGGTCCAACCTGCGCCCCATTCAGGGCCTATTGTCATAGAGGGAATTTCAGATGCTTCTCCTCTTGTCGGTGATGTAAATGTCTGTAGTTAGCCTTGTACTCTCCGTGATGGGGCATCGAACCAGCTGATTTTACAGGCTCTATGCATAATGGCCACTTTGGCGGCTCCTATCCAAAGAATTGGTTTACAATCATCCGACTTAAACCAACCAAAACCAACCATGCCTTTTTGTCAACCACACGTCGGCCACTTTGAACACCCTCCGTTCTTGATATGGTGCTAAAATTTATTTGCATTAAAAATCTGATTGGGTTGGTGTAGGCCGACCAGATATCACCAAACTTTGGAATTTCATTTTATTGAGTGTAAGATAAGATAAGATAAGATAAGTTTTATTTCAAGTCGGGTTACAATGAACAATATAAAATAAGCATTTCTGCTTGTCTCCGACAATATGAAGCTATATACAGATGAAGTGAAAACAAATGATAATGTACAATGACATGCGCAATTTGTAAAAACGTAAATCATTCATAAAATAGTAAAAACATATGGCAACTTAGAGATTAAGACTACATAGCAAACAATCATTGCAATTACATTTGGGCTTCCATAAATTAATAGCTCTTTTAAAATCAGGTACATTCATTTTCTTGAGATCATTAGGTAATTTGTTATAAAGTGTAGCACCAGTATATCTAAACGACTTCAGCCCATATGATACTGTATTGAACATTGGTTGAACTAAATTTGTACCTCTCAGGTCGTATTCAGTGTGATTTTCTTCAAATAAATTATTGACAGGAGGCAACATATTATGTCTGACCTTATGCACATTTACCATAATATTTCTGACCCTGCATATAAACAATGATGAAAAACCTGATTTGACAAGTAATTCTTTATAACTTGAGCTAAAATCATGATAAGCATATCTTAGAGCACGTTCTACAATCTTCTCTAGTTTTCTAGCTTCATTCACATTACAAAAATGGTAAACTGAGCTACAATAGTTAAGGTTAGCAATTATGAGTGTTCGTATAATATGTAATTTAGTGTCTATATCAAGTAAAGTGCTAAGTCTTCCAAGAACACTTACTTGTCTATTACATTTGACAGTCAGCTGTTTCACATGATCAGTAAATTTTAGTTTGTTATCAATATGACAACCTAACAGCTTAACACAGTTCATGTTTTCTAAAACAACACCATCAACATTAAATAGAATATCACAATTATTGTTTCTGGATAGAACTAAACATTGAAACTTAGATGGATTGACCTTCATTAGATTGTTTTTAAACCAGGTTATTGACATCTTAGACAGCTGATCAAGAGTATGTTTGACAACAACTGGATCTTTATCATAAAAAGCAATAGAATTGTCATCTGCATAGTTGTAGACTTGGCATTTACCTTTTAACATTAACAAGAAGTCATTCATAAAAATATTAAAGAGGGTCGGACCCATTAACGAACCTTGGGGCACGCCCCGCTCTAAGTATAACCATTCACTACGTACATCACCAAGTTTAATTCTCTGAGGTCTGTTAGTCAGATAACTTCTTACTAGATTTAAAGCATTGATTGATAAACCATAATTATACAATTTAGCAAGAACGAGACCATGAGGGATAGAATCAAACGCCTTGGAGAGATCCATCAAATACATCCAATAACATTATTGCAGTCTAGAGCTAATTTCCAATCTTCGACACACTGCATTATAACATTTTCACATGAATACTTTTTCCTATACGCAGATAGGTTTTCACATAGTAAGTTAGCAAAGAAAGTGTTAATTTGATCACAAAATAATCCTTCAACAATTTTAGATATTATAGTTAACAAACTAACTGGTCTATAGTTATTTTTATCAAACAATCATTATTTTTATACAGAGGTGACACTTCAGCATTTTTTAAATTTTCAGGATATGTACTTGTTATAACACATTGATTAATTAACCTCGAGAGACTAGAACATAAAACATTAGCACCAATTTTGAGAAGTTTGGCAGGAATTAAATCATAACCAACACTCTTGTTTACATTAAGTGATTGAAGCTTTGCCAGGACTTCTTTAGGAGTAACTTTTTCAAAATGAAATACAGCATTATCATTAACATGATTATTTATAAGTTTAATACTTTCATGGTTTACATAATGATTAATAATAGCTTCACTAGACATAGTAGATAACTCAGCAGGCTCACTGAGATCCTTTGTTATGTTAACAAAATATTCATTAAAAATACTTGCTACTTCTGACGGATTAGATACAACCTGACCATTTTCAAACAGAGTTATGTCAGAAACAGATTTGACCTTATTAGACATAAAAGGCGAAATTGTTTTCCAGAATTCTCTGGAACTACCTGAATGAGTACATTTATTTTGAAAATAATTTTTGATAGAAACACGTTTCAGTGAATTTACATAGTTTCTTTGTCTCCTATATTTGTTCCAAGCGTCATTAGTTCTCATTCTATAATACTTTCTCATAAGCATGGCTTTCACATTAATTGCCTTTCGTAATACACCATTCATATAAGGAACTTTTTTAGTTCTGACTGTTTTATATTTGACAGGAGCATGGAGGTCGATGACCTCAGTGAGAAGACTGTTGTGAAACCAAACTTGATCCGTTGGATCATCAAAAACATCAGACACATGAAATGGAGTGGCATCTAAGTCACTCAAAAAACTAGCCTCATCAAAATTTTTTAAAGATCTATACTTAATTCTTTTTGGTACCACATTTGGAGCGTTTACACGAGTTACTGCTCCAACAAAATTATGACAATCACTTACACCCACTGCCATATTAAAATGACTTAACACTCTTTGTGGCGAGTTTGTAATTATGCCATCAACTAGAGATGGATTGTTTACATTTTTAAAACAAGTAGGTTTATCAATTTTTCAAACCATAGATATCAAACAGATCTGACAATGAATTGGGTTTAACACTCAGATTAACATTAAAATCACCAATAATATAAAAACAGTTACACAGCATTGTACATTTATCAATGACATGGGATAAAACATCAATCAGGCAGTCATCTTTGATATTTGGAGGCTTGTAAACTAAAATGAAGAAAACTTTTTCTTTTTCAAGGGACACTTCAACGACGATAAATTCAACTCCATTTGATGCACAGTCCATAAAGTCACAACGTTCTCTGCTGGGTATTTTTGAATTCACATACATGATAACACCACCGCCATATACATTCCTATCGAGTCTATACATTTTGAAATTAGGGACTTGAAACTGCGCATTGGGGAAGGAGTCGTCAACTTTGGTCTCCGTGAGACCCAGAATGTCAACGTTTTCGAGTAAACTCGTAATTTCGCCCAACTTGTACCGAATGCTGTTGACGTTCAGATGAGAGAAGATTATCTTCTTGCTGTACTTCTTCCTGATGTCATTCAGCTCCGGAAACAACCGTGGACCCGAGTCGGAAATGGTCTGGGAATTTTCGGCAGTTGCGTTCACATTTGCAACCGAGGGGGTAGGTATTGGGGTAGGTGTCGTAGTGACACTGGCCTGCTCTTCTTGGCCTCGATCCTATGCACTTTTGTGAAATTTCGATTTGTGACCATTGCCACCACATATGTAACACTGAAGTGGTTCCCCGTGTCGACATCGATCTTCGCGATGGTTACTCTCACCACAGAAACCACATTCTCTTGGTTGTGTATGTCGCCCTCCCACTGTTGCCCTGGTACCTTGGTGGTCTTGAGTGGAGAACGTTGACCATATCTGTCCTCCATTCTGCGGGCTATTCTGATTTGGATAACGCCTTGCTCTCCTTTGGTATTGCCATCCATCGGCCGAGTTTTCACCTCTATCTGATGAGTGGATTCCATTACCACTTTGGCGCTTGGGAAGAAGGTGTTCATCAGACTGCTTGCAGACACTTTTGTCATGACCAGGCTTGATTTTCAGTTTCAACTTTTTGGCCAGTTGAAGAGTACCTTGGCTGGTCAAGCTGGTGCCATCATCCTTGAAGAAGGCTGTACAGATGTTTCCATCTTTCAATTTGAAAACATCGTCATTGTTTACAAAGGTGACTCCAGCATCTTTAGTCAAATTTTCCAGACAGTCATTTCAAGGTCTCCACTCGACCCTGAGTGGCTGTGGAGTCTGATCTGGGTACGACGCTGCTGATGATAACATCTGCGGGAGTGCATACCTTGGATTTTGCTTTCTCGATTAAGGATTTGTAGCTATCAGCAACTTCAACATGGTTAATGGATTCAGATACACAGTCATTTGTGCCAACGCAAATTATAACCTTGGAATATGAGTCACTGTTTTCTTCAATTTTCTTACTCACATCTTCGACTTTAGCAGATTTATTTACAACAACCTGCGTCTTCAGAAGCTTCTTTGGGTCAATGGCCTGTAAAGTCACATCTCCCATTAATAGAGTGTTCTTGTCTTTGTGAAAACTCTCCCAAACAGCTTTATTCAACTTGCTAGTGAGATCTGCCACCTGAGTTTTCAGCGTTTCATTTTCCTTTTTCAATTCCTGACATTCTGTTTTGAAATTTGTAAGATCATCAGTGATAGAGTTCAGCTTAACAGTGAGGTTCGAATTTGACTCCTGTACCTTCAGAGTGATGTCAAGCATTTGATCTATCTTGGTCTTCATATCCAATATATTGCAGCTAAAAGTACGACACAATGGACATGGCCATATTCCAACTTCATGAGGACTTTTGGGATCAACATTGACACATTTGAAATGGAACCATTTACAGCACAGACAGCAACGTAGCATTTCATTGTTACTTTTTCGTTGGAACTTGCAGTCCTCCAGACAGTGACCATTAGACATCTTGAGCAGCTATAAGACTATTTTTGCCACGAAATCCAAAGCCTCTTGACTAGTGTAATACGATGTTCATTATTTTTACTTTTCAAAACATGCTAGTTTCATCTAGTTCTGTCAAATACATTCTCAATTCTTGACTGAGGACAAACAGGATCTTCGAACACACCTCACCATTATGATATAGGCCTAGGCATAGTAGGCAACACAAAAAAAACCCAATGGGTTACCTGTCTGCAGATGATCATGCATGTTAACTAAACTTTCGTGTAAAAAAAAAATAAGTGCAGCATGGACCCCATTGAAATATGTTTTATTTGTGTGAAAAACAGATATATAAATCATCTAGAAATATTGTAAAATCTAACCTGAGGCCAGATAGTTGTGGACAAATATTTATGTCTTGTGGACATGGGCTAATATGCTAACAGAAAATATACAAAGGTCTGGGCACAAGCAAAAGAAATAATTTCCCTGGAATAATTGCTGCTGGACATGCAATGGAAACAATTAGCTGTACACAACAGACATATTCCACAAACCTTCACTTACTTTATTCTAATGGACTCAAACTTGAACCCTTTCCAAGATTTTAACACGAGTGCATTTCTTCAGAAAACCAGATACATACATAATTAAATTCCTTGTGAGGTACTCTATGAGAAAACCTTCAGTCTCATACCATGCCCACTTACTGAATCTTTGAATATTCAAATGATAATACATTTTAAAATCCTGTTTTTATTCCCACTGTTATCAAGTGTTTTGGTGCAATGTTAGTCAACATTTTTCTCAGAAAAGATGGACCAGCCCAACCCATTGCTACAAAAACCCACCTGTATACCTCCATACCTTGTGGTGCCCATTAGATAGACCTATACGTAATGGTGATTTGGAGTTATTGTCAAAATTGAAAAGACCTCTTGCAGCAGAAAATTCTATTAAAATTTACTAATATAAGTTGCGACATTTTATTCAAAGTGTGACTTAATTTGCAACTGAAGTGAACTGATTTTCCACTTGAGGTGGCATCTTGAAAGAACTTGTATAGAGTCAGAGTGACAGCTATGAATTAAATGTGGTGTCATCATCCAGAGTATATACACAATTGCAAACTAAGCCCCCTTCATTAGAATGACA
The DNA here is from genome assembly GCA_026936325.1 of Platynereis dumerilii. Lineage (NCBI taxonomy): Eukaryota > Metazoa > Annelida > Polychaeta > Phyllodocida > Nereididae > Platynereis > Platynereis dumerilii. Next base: position 170,364 of record JAPTHN010000062.1, on the reverse strand, counting down.
CAATTTACGTCATGAGAAGTCTGTTGTTTCTTGAGATTTACCCAGTTTTCAAATTGTCTCTCTTCCGATTTGAGACAATTAAGACATCCAGCTTAGCATTGTAATGGCTTTTTGGTTACAGGTCAGCGAAGCAGAAGTGGTTGTGATAATATAAGACAAATAACTGGAAGGTAGAAGTTTAAAGGAAGGTCAGGGGCAGAATTAAATAATCAAAGAAAGTGGTGAAACCACATGGAGACTTGAAGACACTTTTGACGACAAAAACAAGGAAAGGCATAATAACAATCACAAGGGAAAATATAATACAAGATGATGGACATGGATAGCAAAGATAGATAGGCCTATGGAAAGACTTATAAGCCAGGAGTTCCAGGGAAGATATGCTATTCTCATCTTGTGGATTTTTGTCCGCTACCGAATCTGATACGCGCTCCGGTATAGGAATTATACAGTCGAACGACTGATAGTGTGTATCGGAATTCGCAGTTTGGTGTTTGTCTTTCACCTTTTCAGTGGGTGTTGCATTCTGAGCGAGCCATCATTAAACCTCGAGTCCAACTTGGGACAGAAAGTGTCGTGTTAGTGTTTACGTAAGTACAATGGTCTCTTACAATAATTCCCTTGGCCCGGGGGTGCTGGGTAAGTAGCTGACTGGGGTGTTATTCTAGGGTAAAGCCTCGAATAAAATGCCTTAGGTTATTATTATATGGGATCTAAGACCGTTAATGTCATTTATTCAAATAGTTCTTGTAACAATATGGGATCTGTACCAAAATAGTTGCCATTTATGCAGCATTGAGGCTTGAACCTCCTCAGACTTCTCCTTAGTATGAAGTACAATGCCTTATACTGCATTTGATACATTCATGGCTTTATGAAGTGGCAATAAAGTACCCAGAACCATCTATTAAGTTTTACATAGATTTGTATGACATTCAGCAAGCATCATTTCATGCTGTAATTGCAAGTTTCAGACTTTGAAGAACATTACCCAGTCTCAGTGACCAAACCAGTATTGTTATATTACTTCATTCAGCAAGTCAGGATCATTCACAACCTTGCATGTATTTACACCTCATATATATTGAAATTTGAATGTAAGATTTTCAAATAATGTGCAATGCAATAGGCCTGGAAAAAGTTTCCCTCTCTAGAGATGAAGCTAGCAGTACAAATACAGGGTGACCCAAAAAAAAGTTCACACTTTTGTAAATGAACTTTAGCAATGCACACTGCAGCTGAAAAGTATCCAATCTTCATGAAATTACATACAGAGATTTACCTACATATTGGCAAAACACTGCTAAAACGATTTTGTCCTAGTTGCGAAATTGACCTCAGAGTGACCCTTAATGTAACCTATATCCTTGTAATTTATGTCCTTCGAAGTTTTTGTCTTTTTCTTGCATAAAATTTTTTTGTTCCGTCAGTTGATAGGTTGAATGTCTTAAAGGTAATGCCATTTACGTTTGCCATTGTGATTTAGTCTTATTGCGGGTAGTCAAGGCTTTGTGGGAACAGATTACTTCTGATCGAAATTTACCGAAATTTCAACTGACCACTTTTGAGATCCTGTACTGGGTTTAAACTGGCCGGAATGTGTATTTATGTTCAGAACATAGTTTGCGCACCTTTAGTTGTGATTTGATGCATTTTTCAACCAGGTTGTCTATATATTTTATCAGCTCCTTTATGGATAATGAAATATATGGCTGTCCATCAACCACCAGGGTAGTAATTGCCCAAATTCCATTAATACAATGTGCAAGGTCCTGAAACAATATTTTTTGGGTTTTTTGTAGTATGTCAACTACATTTCCTGTCAATATCATGACAAAACTTGCATTAAAGCAACCTCAGTAATTATCTACACAAGGTGAGATTGGTGGCACACAATGACCAATCAAGTCCTCACATCTCCATTTCATGTGCAACAATTTCTGAGATAGACATAAAGCAAGTCATTCCTAAGGAACAAGGCATATGTTAGGCCTCAATACTTTATTACAAGACACTTTTTGACTTTACTTTTCAAATATTTCCTGCTAATGTGAAATAATCTCTGCTAGACCTGGCATATTATGCCCTGCATGACCATTTGACATTATTCTAAGGGGGGCTGATGTTTACAGGACCACATTTTCCTGGGTCAAGCTTCTTTACATACCAGTCAACAAATTTCAATCAGTTTTTCATATCTCAGACCACTCACATTGACATTTTCAACGACCTTATTCATGCATATTTTTAAACCCGGCACAGCATAAATCGAGGACAACTCACACTTTGTTATAGCAGCAATGCTGTGCAGGTAAGACTGTCGTTTTTGCCTTTCAAATGCTATGTGCTGATAATTACCAACAAAATGAGCCATAAATCAACGTCCTGTGGCAAAAATTGATTATCTTATGACCACTCAAAGGAGTGTGAACTTTTTTTTGGGTCACCCTGTATGGCATTACTTAGAAGTAATACTATCAAATATGTAAATTTCATCCAAAGCAAAAAAAAGCAAAGTTGAAAATAAGTGATTTTTCACTTGTGAATTCTGACAATACCAGAACACCTGTGTTTTATGGCGACCCTTTGCCAATTCCAGTTGGTCATTTAGCAGCAGAAAAGTGGTTGTTTGAAGAATAAGCCACAACACCCATCACCCAAGCACAATGGGCAGGTGGGGGATTCTATTACTGCCATTTGCACCTACAAGATGTCCACCTACCTACAATGACCTTCATGACGTTGCTATTTACTGTGACGTTCAACAACACGTTACTAAGCCTTTGATGACGTATCAAAATCCCTTTGATGTCGTTGCTATGGACGTTGCTATTTGCTGTGACGTGCAGTGATGTCATTCTATTAATAGAAACCTCGTTAATGTACAGGGATTCCTCACTTTTGTGAGCTAAGTAATTCATCACAATAACAAAATGCATACAATGGTACAAGGAGATCCCTGGACAATGACTACAATTAAGATCAAAGACGCTCACTTCTTTTCAAATTGTATCAAATCACTTCTTGAATGATCTTCCCAGGACAAATGACCTGGATCTCTGACTAATTAACCCAGTGATTACATTGCATTGGAAATCTTAGCCTAGTTTGTTGTTCTGATGGCTTAACACCTGCTTAGCAAATCACAGATCAGAATTATGTATGCAGTTGATATCATTGACAATTTTGACATCCCTTGTCTATTTCTGAACATGGCTTACACCTATTCCAAAACAATTCTTGGAAATTATCATGATCTTGAATTAGACTAAAACTGAATGTGGCAATATATCCTTTGTTCAATCAAGGAAATTCTTTGATAAGTGAGAACTGTGATCCCTGCTAGAGGGATACAATATGTGGATCGACTGCTATCCAAATTTTCAGAGCAATAACGATATGACATCATAAAAACTTAGAATTTGTTGTGATGTTCAAGTTGAAAGTTTCCTTAATATGTCATAATGTGCTGAAATGATTGAAAGAGGAATAAACACTTTGTTGGGGGACACCCACCACTGGCAACCAGTTATTGGTGGAGAAATGCCAGGGACAATTTTGGTAATATTCTTCAGAAATTAATTTCCAGATAGCCCATGCATTGTTATGAGTGAATGAGAGTTTCTCAATTGGAACTTCACCCCTTTTAGAGTTGTGCCCCTTGAATTTTGCACAATTGGGGATCCTGCAGAAATTCATCCCATTTCACAAATGGCTCAGCTGAGTGTTATTTTTCCCATAATAACAAGTACATAATTTGGGGAGAGCGGTCGGTTTTTTTGATGAAAAAAAAAGGTTATTTTCAAGAGTTTTGTCAAGGAAAGTAGTCCAAGTCTAGGTTACACAAATTGTACACCCAATTAAATTGAAATTTGTGAACTCCACGATCTACTCCTATGAGTCGCCTAATGTAAGAGGTTTAAGTGGGCCTCTTTTTTAATTTTTTTGCCACAAGACGTTGTGCCAATTATATTGAATTACTCCAACATATTCATTTTTGGAATTTCAAAACTTTCTCAAAATCCACAAAAGATGCAAAAATAAGGTCTCGCATATGAAATATCAAAATATTCTATGCGTCATATCTTTCTAAATGAAGAAGACCGCTTGTTCCAGGAGTCCGCGTAGACAAATCATTCTTCTGATTTCGACTGGAGCAGGCCAAGGAATATGTAAGACCAACAAAAAGCCAAGAAAGGAAAAGTTTAAAAATACATTTAATACAGTTTTCAAAAGTAGATTTAAACGTCCTTTCTTCAGATTTGCATTTGAAAAGAATAACTGTACTTACTTAAACCTGTTAACCATAGTGAACATGAATAGGGGACTGGATAAATTGACACTTGAGGTATTTCTGAGCAAAAGATTGTCCGGGTGAAGTACTGCTCTCAGCTAAGAAAGTACTCAACCGTTATGTTAGTTACAAGTCATACAAAGGTTTTCACCTAACGTGAAATTGAAGAAAAGTGCATTACTGTAGATCACAGAAGTGAACATTTGCAACACTGATACTCATTTGAAAGTGGCAGAAAGTGAGGAGTTTTTTAAGCAACATAATGTTAATTTCAAATCTTATAATCTTCCTAATGGCAACTATTTTTTAAATGTCATTGGATGATGTATGATCAGGTGTAATGAAGTTAAGGGAAAATCAACTGCTATATATAGCAAATACAAAAGTATTGTTGCAACAAACTCCTAAAAAAGCAATCTTTTTAACAGGGTGTTGCATTGCAACCTGCAATGATCTTGAACAACGAAAGGACACTTTTAAGAGTTCTTGACTTGCAATTTTTGCTCTCACAACAATGCCTGAAGTGAGTGGCATTTATATATTTCTATAGCATCTGTGGAATTACCTTCAATTGCATGATTTTGCATCATCATTATGTAATTTGCAAAAGACTCATAAATTACTCTAATATTGACAGAAGCAATTCCATGTAGAGCAACAGCATAATGTCTTTACTATCATCTGATGATCATCTCCAGTGCATAAGAAAGGTTCATCCCAATTACCTGGGGTTAAGACCTGCTCTCCATAGGCCCAAGGCATAGGGCACTCAGCCATTAACCTGGCAATTCATCATAAACCATTTTATAGCAAACAACATAGTAAAGGTGGTTAAAATGGAACTTGAAAATTGTTGTCTATCCTCAAACCATTCAAAATACACACCATGCAGTAATTTTTGAAATGATGTTAAATTTGACAAGTTAAACCATTTTCAGAATTCTTCACTAACTTGGTTAAAGCTCATAATAGTAAGGATAATAGTAAGCATGACAATCTTTTGCTGTGTCTAATTGTCAAAACACAGAAAATAACAAACAACATCAAAGGGCCTATTCAAAAATTGTTATTAAAGTTTAGCGCTACAAAATGGAGGAGATAATTGTAATGGCTTAATTATTTCATTGGTTAGCTGGTACAATAACTAGTAAATTTTTATTTACAGTAAATGTTCAGTATACACTTTCATATTTTGACAACTTAGTGTGGTGAGTTTTCTGAGTATGTTGATATGTAGAATTTACTAAATTGAATATACACCATTATACACAAAATGTCATGAATTAACATTATTTTTTAACAGGTGTTTTTTCAACTTTCCAATTTCATGTCTCCAAGACTTCCTTAAGATTTCCTTTTTTCTGGAAGAAATATATCAATCAATATTGGATTTCAGAATTTCGCGACATTTTCGCGGGTGGTGTATACGTTAGCACATCTTTCTTGACTTGGTGACTGCAGCCTCCGGTAATTCATTTACAGCTCAGGAATTAAGTTACATATTCATTACGCAAACTGAAAATATAGCTTGGAGCAAAATAATTTATGGAGAATTTTTGTAAACTGAAATATGAAACATTTTGATTTATTGTTTTGGCATTGCTTCATTTTGCTTGAGAAATGGCAGGAGTCCAAATGTACATTTCGATACAATACAATTTATAGAGAAGCACTGAAGGTGTAATAACCTTTTATTTCGGTACAAAAGGGACAAGTTCCCTGAATTCTGACAAATAACAGAACGAATAAATCAAGTATTGTGCAGTTTGAAACATGTCATAGTATTACAATATATTAATGCACGTATGACACGCGGGGCGCTTCAAGCAGTTTTTCTCTGCTGTATTTTTGAAATCTTATCTTCCAGTTTGTTTCTGTATTCTTCTTTCCATCTGCATCATTTTGCCAATGCCATTCTCTTTTTCGAAGACTGTAACTCAATGCTATGCATTGCCCTGCCAACTTAAAAACAGTACCAAGCAAAACAGTCCTGTACATGTAGAGACTGCATGCTGTGAAATGAATTGCCCTGCCAAGGGAAGCAGTCTTTAATGAGTAGGCATATAATGTATATCCTCAAATGATTTACTTCATTCCTTTATTTCAGAAGTCCCTGGTCAATGGTCTTCCTGCGAAAGTTGTGTTGGGTCTATCTAGGCATGATAGTTCAAAACAGGCTCTGGTCAAGTTGCACTGGTTGCCAATTAGGCAAAGAATTGACTTTAAGGTCCTATGCATTGTGTTTAAATGCATTCACAAAATGGCACCGGAATATCTCTCAATGCTTTTTCAAGTGAACACTTTTGCAAGAACTACTCGACCTGCTTCTAGCAGTGGTGTAACCTTAGTGGTTCCATTCACTAGACGAGCAACCTTTGCTGACAGGTCCATCAGTGTATATGGCCCTCGACATTGGAATCAGTTGTCTGCCGACATCCGAAATATTGACAATTACCTAATATTCAAAAGACAATTAAAGACATTTCTATTTTCATCAATTTCATAACAGTTTGTCTTGTAAGGCGCACCTGAATGCACAAATATCTGCAAATGGTAGCGCAGTATAAACTGAATAATAATAATAATAATAATATGTTTGCCATAAATTTTTCCTCAGATTCCCCTGAGACGCAAATTGGGAGACTGGAGAGGCAAAGAACTTGCCATATAGGGCTGCACCTCCCATAATACTCCTACTTACCTTGTTTCCTCTTCTCTAGCAAGTCATGTTGACATAATCATGTTGTGAGCAAACAACTGTCCTCCACATTGACAACTCCTTTGTGTTTGCATTGCAAGCCACTCACCAGATTTACCCCAAATAATTTGTCCTCCAACCATAAAAACCCCAAGAAGGGAAGAGTGACTGGTGCACTGACTGATGATGATGGATTATGAAATGGCTGCCCTCATTTAACTCCCTCATGTAAAGGTGAGTTGTGGTTGGGTGTATGGTTACAAATCGCAAAGTAATGAACCTCACCTGAATACCGTAAAACGAAAGGTCGAAATGGAAGATGGCAGGTGACGCATGTACATGGCCGAAAAAAAGTTGTAATGTTAGAGGTCGCGATATCTGCTTCCTTTAAATAATTTGATTTCCACTTAGAGATATTTCACCAATTGTCAATTCATTCACCCATGTCAAATACAGGAACATGCAGTATTATGTGGAAAACCAAATTGCCTTCGCACCGTACTTAAAATGACCAAAAATATATTATTTCTCAAAAAGTATGTTCTTTTAAGCAACAAACTGAAAGTGAGCTTCAATATAAATCTATTTCTGAATTAACACTAACATGCAGATCTTTGAAGAAGATTTGTGATATATGCCACCTTAAAATCGTAGAACACCGTCTTGGAGCCATTGCAGTAATATTACGCGTCTACTTCTTTCGAGTAATTTCTTCGTACTCAGTGACAAATGGAAAAAATATGCTTATAAATAATCTGGGAAAGCCAACTTTTATTGCAATCACAAGAAGCTCTAACATTACACTAATGAAGTGCAAAAATAACTTCAGGGCTGATATTAACAGTTGCATGACATGCGGATCTTGATCACAATATCCCACAATGTCCTGCTTCCAGTGACATGGGCTGGCACCTCACCTCTTTCTTAAGTTTCTCTTTAACACCAAAGACAAGTTTATATTGCATTTTGAGTCCATTGCTATAACTTACAGAAGTAAAAGAGAAGTTTCCCAAGTCAAACAAGTTTACTTTAACACTTTAAATAACGCAACTTGCTAATGTGGTATTTACTGCTAGATATCAGCTCGAAATCTCCCTTCAAAATGTGAATGCTTTTGGTACACAAGTGAAAATAACAGCTATTATATCCACAAAAGTGCAGTTCAAACTAGCAAAAACTTATTCAAATATTGTGTGGTTTTTTCTTTTTTAGTTATTTTGAAAATTTACAACTCAAGTGAGTATGAAACTCCACGTGAAATCCAAAGACAGATAAAAAGTGAATAAAATGTTACTACTAGATAGGGGTTTTTAGAGCCCCTTTGACCTTTGTGACCTTTGTCCTAATTGACCTAATTAATTACCCATTAACCTAATTAATTAATGACCTAATTACCCATTAACCTAATTAATTAATGACCTAATTACCCCATTAATCTAATTAATTACCCATTAATACAATTAATTACCCATAAATCTAATTAATTAATGACCTAATTACCCAAGGGGGGGCACCTGCCATAAATGTTCTATAAATAGCATCACTTTGACAGATTAATGACCTGACACAGCTGCTACCAAAAGCCATGATTAATGGCCTGAACACCTGTTGCTCATAACTATGATAAATGGCCTGAACACCTGGTACACATGATCATCTGTCACATGTCCAACAATGATTAATGGCATCAACACCTGGTATCAATTGTTCTTTTCTAAAATTAGCATCAACTTGAAGCCAAAGGGGGTGTGGCCTAAAGTGAATGACTGGAAATCCCCCGATGTAAAAATAGCTGTATTGCACACCAGGGCTATGAGTCACTGGAAAATCCCAAGATTTAAAAATAGCTGTATTTCACAACAGGGCTATGACTCACTGGAAAATACCCAGATCTAAAAGTAGCTGTATTGCACAACAGGATGTAACACATGAAACAACACACACAAAAAACAAACTCATTATTCAATTTAAAACTTTATTTCACATATTACTAATACAAATCAGTCTCAACAACTGTTACAATATTAAAATTTGATCCATTTTTTTAGCTCAGTTGAGGCCGGAATGCCGGGGGGTCTTCCAAAAGATGGTCTTTTTCTTCCAATGTTGCTTTCCGCCTGTGTGTCCATATCTTCTTCCAGTCTGGACTGTGCCAGTCTGGACTGTGCTCTTCTGACTGCAGCTTCTGCTGGTATAACAACTTCCATCTTTGGCATATCTTCCTTCTTTCCCTTGGTCTTGGTATCGATTAAGATGAGATTACTCTTTCCGCTCTTCACAATGGTCTTAGGCTTCCCCTCAGCTTGTGCTTTGAAGTGCTCCAGAACTGCCTTGTAATTCAAAGAAGTCATGATGTGTTCAGGTGGTTGGTCCCAAATGAATGATTATCTTCAGTGTCATCCAATATATAGTTTACTCCGCATGCTCTTCTTCATCAAACTTGCCCTCCTCTGGATCTTCCTCAGAATCATCCTCTGAATCTTCCTCTGGATTTTCTGTGACAACTCTATTGAATACTGGCTTGTACTGTTTTATAGCCATCCTGGCCGCATCGATCCAGTCAAGGTTTTCAATGTCATGGAGCTCTTCCACTTTCTCCATGATTTTTTGGTGAATATGACTGTTCTCACTCAGGTCCATCCAGTTTTTAATGAAATTTGCATACGTTTTCCGAAGATCTCCTGTCAGTTCTTTCATGTTATCCGCAATTGTCTTTTCTCTGGCTTCTTTTTTGCTCCGGCCTTCTTCAATGTATTGTTTCTGTTCTTCTTCCAAATATTGAACCCAATTTCTGCACACTTCCAGTCTTATAGGAGCAAAACATTGGAACTCAGTCTTCATCTTCTTACTGGGATGAAATTGGCTAGTCTGGTAGTATTCCCTTGGTCTTTTAAGTCCTCGTCCCACTCCTTCCTGCTGGTTCCTCACACATGGCTTTAAATGCTCTTGTAGGTCATCAATGTTGTCTATAGCAGTTTGGCAGTCAATGCATGAAATCGTGTTGGAATGACTGATGTTGTTGTCAGCAGAATGAAAATAACAGTCTGCCGAAGAGCCTTCTGTAGAATTTGCAGCCTTGTCTTTTTTGATATCCAAGACATTTGGCTGGAAGCGGTCATTTTCACCCGTCGTCTGCTTGAAATCGAGCAATAAATGGCCAAATGGTCTGGATGTTGCACTGTCATAATGCTGTAAGAACTCCTTTACTTTTCTGGGATTTACTTGTCTGGCAAAAGTCATGACAGATTGTAGGTCATTCGGATTCTTGAACAATACAACGTAGTGACAATTCCGTCTTTGCGTTGGACTTTTGCTGTAGTACAGGTTTTGACAAAGCAATACCACACTCAGAGATCGATGATGTGAACCCTCATAGAAGATCTCTGTCATACGAGGATCATCTCCGCATGACGTCATCAAATCATCGATTATTAGAAAATTTGCAATGTTTGGATCAAAGAAGCTAGGATGATCTATGCCATGAGGAATTCCCTTAATAAACTCCACCTTTGGTTTTACTGTAGCCTGAATAATATCGTACATTGGCTGCCATCTTTTATACAACCACACTATTCTTTGAGGGGATGGACTAACCATCAATTTGTTGTATTGCAAAATATTCTTCACAAGCGTTGTTTTGCCACAAGCAGTTGGTCCATTGAGCAGCATAGTGAAGGGATGTTTCAAAACAAATCTGTTAATTTCACTCCCATCTTGATGTACTGTCTCAAAGTTTTTTTCAAAATCTCCAACTGCACACCCATCTTGATGTTTGTTATGCTTGGTCATCACATGACGTTTCAGACTAGAATTTCTTGTGAAAGAAAGACCGCAAGTTGTACAGACATTCTCATCCATGACCAGTGTACACTGATTGAACTCAAAACAGCAACTAACCTTGAGGAGATATCCGCCTCCTTTATATACTGTACAGCAACCTACCTGACCCCCCCTGCACAATAATGGACCTACCCAAACTGCGAAGGTAGCACCTACCTGACCCACAATGGACACATCGGCACCCTGACTGTACTAAACTGCATCCAAACTACACCTGCATGCACCCAACTGCACTCTCCACTGCACTTTGCACTGCACTCTGCACTTTGCACTCTGCACTGCACTTTGCACTCTGCACTTTGCACCCTGCCCTGCACCCTGCACTTTGCACCCCCTTGCACTCTGCACTGCACTCTGCACTTTGCACCCACTTGCACTCTGCACTGCACTCTGCACTGCACTCTGCACTGTACTCTGCACTGCACTTTGCACTGCACTTTGCACTGCACTTTGCACTGCACTTTGCACTGCACTTTGCACTGAACTTTGCACTCTGCACTGCACTTTGCACTCTGCACTGCACTTTGCACTTTGCACTGCACTTTGCACTGCACTTTGCACTACACTCTGCACTTTGCACCCACTTGCACTCTGCACTGCACTCTGCACTGCACTCTGCACTGCACTTTGCACTGCACTTTGCACTGCACTTTGCACTGCACCTTGCACTGCACCTTATAGCACCCTACTGCACCCTATAGCACCCAACCTGCACCCAACCTGGCAGTCAACTTGCACCCTTGCCGCAACAGGAGAAGAGTGATTACTTCGATTTGTCAGTTTCATTGCCCCTGAAACCCCTATTTTGATGTTTTATTCATAATTCCTGCTGATTTAGGGCCCTAGTTATGGCCATTTTCTGGTTTAGTATATATTGGATCTGACGATTTTGATTTGTCAATATTTGAATTAGTTGAAAACCCCTATTTTTATCTATCATCCTAGCTCATCTAGGAGCTGAGTTATGGCCTACTTTAGGTTTCAGCCATTTTGGAATGGGAGAAAAGTGTAGGAAAGGCTAGAATGTTCCCTTGATTATTTATTTACATGCATTAGAGAAAGCTCTGCACTGAAGCAGGTTCTACATTGCTGTGTTGGCAAAATGCTCCAGTTAACATACACCAAGCCAAAGTATAGGAAAGGTTGAGGGTTTGCTGCCGCGCACTGTTCATTCTGTTAATTTCTGCTTCCCGGGTTGCCAAATACTGACAAACAAACTTTAACACACACTAAACTGCAATGCGTCGGACGTTGAAGGTTTGCGGCAGCGCACTGCTGTTTCCCGCCATATATGACGTCACGCGCGTAACCTCTAAAACAAAGGTTAAAATACTTTAAAAGACGTAATAATGGTAGACAAACATAACTATATCCATAAATAATAATAAATCGGACATTCTAAGTCTTTTTAACACATCTTTAGAGCTTTCCGAGAGTATATTGAGGATCTCGGTTAGAGGCTGCGGACCGGCATGGATATCAACAACTTTTCTCAACTTCGGCGAGTGACTTTTTCGGACTCTATAAACGATGGAAAACAGGCAAAAAAGACTGGAATCTTGATTTGGTTTTACTCAAGGCTATCTGAAGGACTCTCAAGAGTTGTGACAAGTCAATCAACGTCCGATTCGGCGAGAAAATGAACCCCGAAGACAGGGAACATGGGACCGTACAGTCGATTTAAAGCAAAATTATGGTTGAAATAGAATACTTTGGTCTTTATACGATATATATCTATCGTATTTTGCTGCATGGAAGGCCCAGGCTGGTTGTAAACACTGAAAATCGACTTCGTCTGTTTGGCGCATTTTGTTGACATTTGTGAATGCATTGTTTTGACATGTTTAATCGACAATATAGTCGATTTTAAGCAATATTATGGTTGAAATAGTATACTATGGTCTTTATACGATATATATCTATCGTATTTCGGTGTATGGAAGGGCCAGGCTGGTCGAAATTAGTGAAAATCGACTTTGTTGATTGGACGCATTTGTTGTCAAATTTTTGACAGGTGGCAACTAAATGTTGCATTTTGATGCAAAACACCAGTTTTAAGCCATAATATGTGAAGCACTGGATGATATTAGAGGAATTGACCCCAACAGTGTTATGTATTGATCTTTAGCTTCAACAACTGTAAAAATATAAATGTTTTAAATTCTTACCTGTAGACCAATAAAAGCTAGTAAAATGTTGACATCTGTGACAAGTCCCATTGATGACTAATTTTATATCTTATGGGATTATGCTGACATCTGTGATGACTCACTTTTTAAGACACTTGATCCTAACTGTAACATGATGAGTCATTCATTGGTATTTTTATGGCTCAAGATATATGGCCTCCAGCTGTGATGGGATACTACACATTCCTATTTTTAGATTGAATTGCTTGACCTTTGAGCCATGCTTATCTCTGTGACATGATTGATGACTCATTCATGATGCAGTTTGTAGATGAAAAGTGACTCACTGATAATTTATGTCATTGGACTAACTTAAATGGCTTTGATGACTCCATCAATCACTCCTTACTGATGCTATTTTTGGATTTTTATTACCCTACAGATCACTTGGGTGACAGGTGGAATGTTGATCATGTGATCTGATCACTATATAAGAGACCAAGTAAACTGTCATTAACTAAACAGCTGTAGTTGAGCTGATGTTGCAACAGCATAATTTTCAGAATTGTATAATGGTTACTCAAAAACTCAAATAAAGTAACATGATTTGGGAATACTTACTTATTTCTGACCACATCTTGTGTAGTCCCCTAAAGAGGACATTTACTGTGTGACATGATTTTAGGAATATTTATACTTTGGTAATTTCTGACAATGTTATGTGTAGCCCCCAAAAGAGGGTACTCTACTCTGTAACATGATTTTCAGAATATTGTAAAATAACTGAAAGCAAAACTAAATTTTTGAGCAGAAACTTTTAATAAATCTGATGAAATGTTGTGGATTCTGGCCACGAATTCTGTAGAATCTGGGTTACTGAGGAACTTATGAAATTTATGAATTTGAGAAAAATCTATGGATTCTGTGTAAATGACTCCGATTGGCCGACTCCTCTAGGAGGTCAGATAGGTCATCTGCCAAGAAATCTGGGTCAAATAGGTATAGGGTCTAATAGTTCTAAGGTCTAATATAGATCGAATAGACCTAGAGTCTAATATAGGTAAAAAATATCTAGGTTAGAGGTCAATAAGTCATTAATTAATTAGATTTATGGGTAATTAATTGTATTAATGGGTAATTAATTAGATTAATGGGGTAATTAGGTCATTAATTAATTAGGTTAATGGGTAATTAGGTCATTAATTAGGACAAAGGTTACAAAGGTCAAAGGGGCTCTAAAAACCCCTATCTAGTAGTAATGTTATCGTATAGAGATCTGGAAGCCCTTATAACTATAGCACGGTGGTTTATTATGATTTAGGTGAGTGACTAGGTATACCCATGTGTGTTATGTAAGAAATGGAAAGATCAGATCAGATCTCCAGCAGTTTTGCCAAAATAGACAGATATAAGCTGATATAGGCCTACTGGTAACAATGCTGTTTGAGTTTAGGGAATTCTACCTTTTGTAACCAATATTCACAATATTCTAGATGCAAAAGTGGCAAGTTCTTTGAAAGACAAAATAATAAGGTGACCTCTAAGACCAGATATGATCATGTTGGCCTACATATTTTGATAATTAAAACCATAATCAAAGAAATGGACAAAACCAATAATATCATATTAACAAAACTTATTGCAAGATGTTGTTTTGCATGTTTAGAATCACCAGTAACTGTTCATGACAGAGTTATTGGGATTAAACATCTTCCCGTCGATTTTTAAGTCTGTTACATTTATGCCTCTTTTCCCAGTCTTGAACACTTCAGCGAAGTCATCTGCATACCAATTGACTTTGGATCCAATACCTTTGCCTTATGAACTGCCTCATATCACTCATAAAAGCTGTGACAGACACGAATTCTGAACTGTCACAAAGGATTCCCCATACACAATGCAACAATTTCTCATATTTCTAGCAATCAAAATGTCAAGACACTTGATGAAGTCATAGATCCATAACTTCATGTCAGAATTTCCTCTCTGTTATAAGAACTTGCTGAGGGGAAGATCAGTTCAGCAAAGCTATAGAAAATTGTCTGCAAGATTTATTGCCGGGGTAATTACCTTGGCTGCTTGGACCAGGGTAACACCAGAAAGAGCTACCCTCGGGGGATCTGAGTTACCCTCCGCTGCTTATAGTCCAATTATTCCGGTTGTTTACAATTGTATCCCAGAGTGTAATATATTGGATGCAAACATCAATGGAAGAATCAAAGGAAATATATCAGGCAGAAGACTCCAACAAAGGAAAACTCATACAGAACTCATATAGCACAGGTGTAAGGACTAAATTAATTCTTTTTTCACCTTTCTCCAGAGCCCAATAGATCTTTCTACTCTACAGTCCTGCAAGGGGTTTCTGGTGGCCTACAGTGCTCCAGCTAAGCAGATGGTCTGGTAGGCAGTTGGTGGTCTTGGCCAGCCTTTGGTGGTCAAAGAAAATAGACTCCAAAGAAGTCTAACGCTAACGCATAAAATCTACAGGTAGACGATGACATAATTGTCACAGAAAACAAACCTGCAATCTATTTTTCAGGTTGTCATTTCTGGAAGAGAAGAGAAGAGAAGAGAAGAGAAGAGAAGAGAAGAGAAGAGAAGAGAAGAGAAGAGAAGAGAAGAGAAGAGAAGAGAAGAGAAGAGAAGAGAAGAGAAGAGAAGAGAAGAGAAGAGAAGAGAAGAGAATCCTGTTGTGGAAAGATCAGGAGACTTATCCTGTTGTGGAAAGATCAGGAGACTTGTGGCTTACAAGAGTCATGGAACAAAACAGAACGTTCAGGGAATAGGACAACAGTTATCTCTTCAAATACCATTGGAGTAGAATCATATGTCAGACCACCAAGTTACATTTAAGCAGCATTTAGAGAACTTGGCTTCTGGGATTGCTGACTGGCTTGTCAGTCCATCACAGCTGGGTGAATAGTAAACAAGGATGGTTCACTGGGTGGCTTGAGAAGTGGTCGAAGTCTTTGTATTTCACTTGTAAAAAATTGCACAACAAAACATGATTTAAATTAGTAGCAATTTCCAAATTCATCAGAAGTTGGCCTATAGTATTCATTGCTTTACTGAGAATCATTATTAGACCAAAATTGACCTTGTATTCTGTTCTGATAGTTCATGGCTGTCCCTCGAAATATACCTTTCCCTCGAAGGTCTCAATAAATTAGATTTCTAACCACAATATGAAAATACCATAATGGGAGTTCCAGCACAGTTATTTTGGAACATCTGTTTTTTCGCATATCACTTTCCCATGGCTTGCTGCCTATATGTGGCACTTAGGGTCAAATGGTTTTAGAAGAGCCATTCCTGGCCAGGGCACTTTGACAGCACTGTCTCATACTTCTGCGCATGCGTGATCTATTGTTCCCTGGGGTGATTGTTCTCCGATTGTCGTCTGTTTTTTTGCATGATTGTTACAATTATCTGAAAATCAACACCCCAGCCATAAAGAGGCCTAGACAGCATAGTCAACATATTGTCATTCTATGACAAGCAGAAAAAGACATGTGGTCATTCCAAGACAGGAAATAAATGGCCAAACACAATAATTGGGTTGAGCTGTCAAGCCTGTCATGGGAATTATTGTCACAGTTCATTGGCATTTTAAAACTGTTTACTGTTAGGATAGAAGATAGATTGACAGACACAGTCAGAGCCTTATATATATTTCAGCTTCTATTGGAAGGTCCATTGGCTCTATCGCTCTATCGAACCATTGCTCTCGAGGCACGATACAAGGGCCGATACCTAAAATGCACGAAAACAAGTAAGTCCAAAAACTTTCATGCAGATAAATGTAGAAAGGTCGATAAAAGCATAAAAACATATTACAGATAGATAAATCTCATTTAAACTAACCAACAGAAACAACCAAGAAAGGCCAGCGATTGGCTATTGGACTTGTGCCAAGAGAAATGGAGTGGTCAATGGAGTGGTCAGTCTGAAAGGACAGCTGGACCCCTACTTCAAAGACTTGTCCTCCTGATCACGAAGTCCTGAGGTGGGAACCCATGCTGCCTCGAAAAGGAAATGCCCGCCTTGTAAAGACTTGATCATGTGACCCCATTTATGTTTAATGGTCAAATTAATGCGTGGACATGTCAGGCAATACCATACCTTTGAATTTAATTAGGTTTAAACTGAGGAGTTGCAAGACATTCGATCTATCAATCCATTATAGTAAAGACAATACATCGGCCTGCATACAGCCATGCAAATATGTGATTCTCGATGCTTTGAGCAATATCATCCATATCCTTGCCATCAATCATCCTGTGTCTAGGCATACTTTTTCCCCGATGCAGCCTCTTCTCTCTCAGTTTTCCCTGCAAAAGAGCCTTTAAAGAAGTTGTATCAGGGAAAAAGTATGCCTATATGCGTGGGATGATGGCAAGTATATGGATGATATTGCTCAAAGCCTAGAGAACAACACACAATATTATTCGCACGGCTGTAAAAAGCAGTCTGGTGTATATGGCATCACTGTAAAGGATTGAGAGATTGAATTCTTGCAAACCCTCTGTTTGAAACCTGATTAAATTCAACAGTTCTGGTTTTGCTGCAGTGTGGTCTGCTGAAGGTGTGGATCAGACCAATACCAGTAATAACAATTGTTAAACAGTCTTGTATCTGATTGATTGATTGATTGATTGATTAATTGGTTGATTTATCCATCGAATATCGATCTATCAATCAATATCAGCTTCCCAGAACCAGGGAGACTTACATTGTAACATGAATTTATTATATTATATTTATTTGTTTTATTATATATTATTGCACACTGGGTGTTAACACATCATTTATTTGGATACTTGTATGACAGTACACGGTATAGCACACATAATTGTGACTAATTGATTATTATTAAATTCGGATCATCAATGTGACATATTCCTATTCCTATCACTCTACCTACCCGGCGCATGCAGTGTAGGCTTCAACTATATCGAGAGAGGTCACAACCTTACATGGTTTATGACCTAACAAGTCTACAAGAATTTGTAAAATTCATAAAGTGGGTCTATGAAGCAATCTAAGCCAATCTTCCAGAAGTTCTTTGCCTTTACTCTATTTTTTCTGGTATATCATTTGCATGAACAATTTCCTTTGGATGCATTTCGCCATTGATCATATTTCGAATCAATTACAGCCCCTCAGGGCTAAAGGGTTTTAACCTACACCCTCTTTAATAAAGATATTCATTTACTCCAATTATGTCAATTGAGGGCCTCTGGGGTCAGGCAGCTGCCCCTCTGTCCAGTTTGATCTCATTTAATTAGAGACATGGGCAAAGACATGGACTGAGAGACCCTGTCACAGCACAGTGTAACACATGCATAGAAGGACTCTTGATCTCAGAAAGATTTGATACTGTATATTCTTAATAACATATCTACATGGAAATATCATAGTTGATCATGTGAAATTTGCAAAGGGATATTGTATGCACATCAAAGTATTTATCAGGGTAATTGCATAGTAGCTTGGCTAAACTGCATGGAAACCGGTTGAGTGGAAGGCAATGCAAAATACAGTTATGAAGTAGTCACCCTGCCAAGACAACATGCATGGGAGGATGGAAGTAGTAGGCCTTTCCCTCAGCCTTGGTATTTCTGGGCTGGCTGTTAGTCAATGAAGTCAGTTTTCCAGTTTTCCACCAGTAGCCAATCCATCAATCTGTCAGCCTGTCTTTCATTCATAGATGCAACAGCTTTCTTACAAATCAATAAGTTATAATTGTACAATCACTTGCAATACTATTTATCCTTATCACACCCCATGCAGCATACTTGATAAGATGCCATCGTAGTACGATCTTTTGCACCTCATAACCCCCTCCTCCCCAGGGCCCTACCTGTGGGGTGAACCATTACTCTGGGCAGCATTCTCGCCAACTCCTGCAGCTGACTCCGATTGAGTGCAGTTTTGGATCATTTGGGATCAAAGCCCAGCAGGATCCCACCTCAGTGAGTCAGGCCCCGGGATGATCAAAACAGGCCCTATTAGATATAGGGGCAAGTAAGCATAACAGGAGTTAAGCACCTTGGGATCAAGTAATTCCAGAGTCACGAATGTTGCATATGAGTTACCTGGACTTGAACCAATAGTGTGAGAGGAAATATAGCTGACACTCAAAGCAAAATTCCTGATCAAGGAGATGAAGAGTTAAGAAAAATGCTGTGAAAGACAACACAGTCAGAACCACATTGCAAGACATCTCGTCGCATGTTCTTTTCTTGTATAATTATACAGTCGCGTCACAAACAATCAAACTGATCCAATCGCCTGTCTTATCTGTTATCTGTAGTGTCAAGGCACTCAAGGGCAACCTGTGATGGGCTGGATATATCCTGAATCTTGAACCTGCCACATTCCTATGCAGGGGCAGGGGTAATAACCCTTCTAATCAACTGTCAGAAATCTTATAAACCAACAGTCCAACACCAAAGGTGTTGAGGTGAACAGTATACATTCCATTTGTGTATGTGAAATAGCTCTCAGAAAGGCCTACATACATGTAATCATGTTGTATTTGTTGTACATTGATGTGGTTTCTAAATTAGACCTTACAGGGTTGACATGATCCTGTATAATACCCCAATGTTGAAAAAAAGTTCACTTCATTGTGCAATTATCAACAAATGTTTGGGAGCAAGAAGCTCGAAGTTCGGTCTGGAAATAACAAGTTGGCTGTCTGTCAGTATCTTATCTTAGGGCTTGAGTCATGAAAGTGTTGCCTTTTTGAAATTTTGGGAAAGCTTCAAGTAACTGGCAGGTTGCACTTCAAGGTGATATTAAATAGTTAAGGGTTGTGAATTACAAGTAAATGGTCCTGTCCAGTGTGCATGGTTTTGTTGGATTTCTCTGAAATTTGAAATTGTGTTTCCCAGAAATAATTTCAGTATACCCACAATTCGAATGACACTAAGGACCATAAGTTTGTATATGTTCAAATCATTGGGGCCCATATATATTTATAAACTGAATGTATATCAGCTAGGGCAAATCAAAGATAGTTCATCAATGAAAATCAATAATATTGGTCATTCAGCAACAAATGATTACATAGTAGGTTTGGAAGATTGACATGTGAATGGCCAGTTAACCTTGGCTTGCAGATGAATAAACAATAGACCTCCACAATCCATAAATAATAAATAAATAAGAAATAGACTGTTCCAGTTTTTCTATAAGGATAGCCAACCACATGTCATTAGTTAAGCAAATTATCCCTTTAGACTTAACCGTTAATATTTCATGAATTAATCAACATAACCTGCAATTACAGTTCTGTCATTCTGGGAGCTTCTGGGGTGCCCTGACCAACAGGGATCTGCCTTAATTGAAAAAGTTGGTTAAGTTCCTGCTAAAATCAACTTCCGGTACTTATAGTTTCCGGAAGTATGAGGCAGCACCATAGGTGGCAACTCGAGCTACAACAACAGCATTCGATTTGTGTTGAAAACTTGATGGAGCTTCTCAAATGAACAGAAATGGACAAAAATGAGTCCTCACGACGAGTTAGACAAATTAAATGTCTTTTTCTTCTTGGAGAGTACTTAGGGGGTCATTTGAGCAGTGAATGTACTGTGGTTGAACCTTAATGTACCCGTTAATGGGCGTGCCCCATGCACCCCACTTTTTCCCAGGTAATTCGCGCCAAACTGCAGCTAAGCATCAGAACTGTAGCAGTAACACAGTGAAGTTCGTCTGCTGAGTTCGTCTGCTAACATGACACATCTGTCCCCAGGTCAAAAAGGTCAGGCCATGGACGCATGCTCAGTTAATGAACTCACTGGAACTTCATGAAAAACAGCTCTGGATGTTGGTCCAACTGCCCTGTGTTAACAGACCTCCACAGCCAAGCCAAGGGTGTCAACAAAGCTGCATGCCCCAACCCTGCTTCCACACAAATTGTTAGAGACTCCGTTTGTATTTGCCCGAAAGTGTGGTTATTGGGGTTGCAGTTTTTCCTAGACAAACTGATGATTCAAAATGATCATTTCATTGTGCTTTTCTGGGATTATTCCAGGTCAAAAACGCTTGTTATCTTGCTGTGGTACACTACATTGTGACAGACTCTCCCTTATCAATTAGGTTTTAATAACTACTTTACCTCGATGATTTGTTTTTTAGTTTTTAGTTTGGAAATGTTACAGCTTAACAAAATTATTCCCAAGGATGCAGTTGCATTGTTATATTCTATTCTATTCTATTTTATTCCACCTTGAATACATGTGTAATCCCAACCTGCTAATCTGCTTTCGCACTATTTCATTATTATGCAATATACAAAAGAAGATAAGTTTTTATCTTTAATCTCTGCAACACAAGTTTCTTGAGCTGCTTCTTCTTTGTCACAAAGACTTTGTGCCTTATCTCAACTGTTATTCTTCTCTTCTTCTACATCTTACTCTTCCCAGGTCTTCCCTGACACTAGACACCAATCCTTGCTCCTTCTGCATTCAGTCTGCAATGGATACCAAGGACAACGTATAGCCTCTTTGTGGATACCCTGGGATTACTGGGAATATTCTCTGCTTCCATCAAAGACAGTAAGTAGCAAAACATCTGCCCTGTGAAGAAGAAGAAAAGAAGTTTAAAAGAAGTAGCACCCTGATGCACTTTGAAACACCCTTTTTGTGATGTCATTTCTGCCCTTTTGTAATCAGGAAGGGCCAAACGCAAGAAACACAATTTAGGGGCAAAAAGAGGATCTTATTACCCCCAAAAAGACCCCCCTCTTTGTAGCCCTGCCTCACTGTGTTTTCCGCTCCGTAATCCTCTGAAATACACCCCAGAGCAGGTCAAAGGTCAAATTATATCAAGGTATTTTTTTCCACCTTTTTTACCCCCTTTAATTCCATATCATCAAGGGCTAACAGCAATACGAAACACCTATAAGTCTACTATTTAGCAAAACACTTTCTAAATGACGTTGCATACAAATAATTATAGAGACTTTATAAAGCTATTATCTACATTTCTGTACTTAATTTGAATTAATTACAACCAATATTTCGTAACTGCAGCTTAAAAATCTATTATAGTTTTAAGCCTAAACTTAAACCAGGCTATTATTACCAAAGTAAATTCCATTAATTAAGTCAAATTTTTGCACAATAATTAATCTACCTTTGGGAAATAGCACATTTCAAAATAGAGGAACTAAATTTTTTAACTTTCATCCTAACAATTTTGGTTCCAGACCACTTCCAAGGAAGTTTCTGCCGACAGGTAAACTTGTGAGGTAAATACTGGAAACGTGGAAATAATGGAGGCGATAATTGAACATTCCAGAGACAGGGTTATTTTGCACAAGATTCGTTTTCACAGAAATGTTGATAATGACTCCATTACACAAACAGTTTGACTGAAGTCTCACAATCTGATGGCGAACCTGTTAATTTGAAGACCACACATTTTCAACAAATACAACATAATTGTATGAAACATAGCAAAGACCTCCAGGCCTATTCAATACTCCATGACATGCAGGTCTGGCAGGCAGCTCCATGCACCACACTTCAAGAAAGTTGGTGAGCAGTACCTGACAGTTGATTAGAAGGGTTATTATCCCTGCCCCTGCATAGAAATGTGGCAGATTCAGTATTCAGGATATATCCAGCCCATCACAGGTTGCCCAAGCCACTAGCAATAGGCCTATAGAGAACAAGAGACGGACAGGCAATTGGATCAGTTTAATTGGTTCTTTACAGCACCTCTATATTCTATCGCAAAAAAATGTCAGCATTATAGGCCTAACTGACCACCCAGAAGGCGCTAGGATAGGATAGGATATTTCATTGGAATTGACTCTTGCATTTCAGAACTGAATCATTTTACCCTTATAGATCTATATCTCATGTTTGATTTATTTACAGATCGTGT
Source organism: Platynereis dumerilii (assembly GCA_026936325.1). NCBI lineage: Eukaryota > Metazoa > Annelida > Polychaeta > Phyllodocida > Nereididae > Platynereis > Platynereis dumerilii. The sequence goes on along the minus strand of JAPTHN010000062.1, from coordinate 147,500 downwards.
ATACCATGCATTTACATAGGGAATATTGATATTTGTCTATTTACTTTCAGTCTTGATTACCAATTGTCCACGTGGGAACGAGGCTCTGTCTTGCCCTATTTCTGTAATGAGTGGCCTTTCAGGATCCTTTTGATTAAGTCACGTGGTTCCCGATGACCTCAACTGCCTTTCAAGGTCATCTGGAATCCTGAATCCCCTCACTGAGGTATGATGATATAGGCCTATGTCAGGTTGGCATACAACCGAATCCAGAAAAGTTTCATGTGCCTTTTTGGATCTCGATTTCAGAATAATGATAATATTAGCAAAAATATTGTCAGAAAATCTACACAAGAGGAGTTTGAGGACCCTGTCCACTGCAATCTTCTGCAACAGTGACATGACCTATCTCACCCGACCCACATGACCTTCACCTGCCACAATACGTGACCTTGAATAAGCAAAGGTCATCCCTTGGAGCGATGGAGCTGCCCTGGGACAGCGAAGATGCTCCACCCCCTCTTAAACGGTCCATGGTGCTCTTATTAAAGAAGGAATGACCTCAAACACTCTTGTCATATTTTCCCCTCAATTCTTATTTATGAAACACCACCAACAGGCACCCCCAGGCACAAATCCACACAACCTGAGAGGGCTTTCTGTTTTTTGTCCTCACAGAGTTCAGATGCTGCAATTGGTAGGTACTACCAAATAAAAGAATAGATATATAGATAGATAGATATAAAGATAGATATAAAGATAGATATAAAGATAGATATATAGATAGATATATAGATAGATAGATATATATATAGATAGATAGATAGATATATTATAGATAGATAGATAGATAGATAGATAGATAGATAGATAGATAGATAGATAGATAGACAGATAATAGACAGATATATAGATAGAATAAGGATTTTCATAGAGGAACAAACAGATATTCACAGATCTGGCATGCATGAAGACTTATATCAGTGATATCTGGATAGAAATCAGACCACACATGAATTGTATTTCTCCAATCTAGTCTGATTTTTGTCTGATTGACTTTCTATAAATAGAGGGCCATATCTGTGACCTGTTATCTGTGCTGGGCCTCTTTATTAGCCCCACCCATCTTAGTTATCATGGCCTATATTAGCAGTACCCTCCCTTATAGATAAACTCTATCATAGATTATCTTCATATGCACTAGAAACTGATGGAATACAAATGTACTGATTGGCCAGTGCACATGTTCAGTTGTCCATCATAATTATCTCTAGCAGCCAAAGATACGAAGGGATAGCATGAAAGGATGTGATGAGCATGGTTCAGAATAAACACGTGATGAATATCCAAAAGGGAGGCAATGGAAAGAATCATATGTTTGCCACATGTATGCTTTGAGTTTGAAATAACCATTCATGAAATGCTGAGGTTTTCCCACCAAATGTAATTTATCCCCACTGATCCATATTGCCCCAGTCTCCCAGACACATGTCAAAATACATGACAACATTTGCTAATAGGACCCATCTCTCTGTCTTTCGATCTTTCTATCTAATCTATCCTTCTATAGATCTATCTATAGACTGATATCTATTTCATGGTCATCATAAGTGTGAAATTCTTGTCGACACTACCTTTCCCAATTGACATTTCCCCCATAATTCCCCCCATGATTTCCCTGCATGGGGTGGCTTGGCATAGGACCCCATGAAGGGCCCAGCTGACCTGGCCTGCTCAAACCATTACAGAAATGTTTATAGGAGATGAGTCGATAATCTGGAATTTCATGGTCTTAGTGATTTCTAACATCAAAGTAATAGATCCACACACTTTCTATAACTGTAACTGCATATTGCAACATAAAATAGATGGTATTACATAGACAAACATGCATCAAATAGGGCTGTCCAGTGTCAGCTATAGAGTTACTTCCTAACCCCTGAAGATTAAAAGTTGTGAGAAGATGATGTCACGGAAAAAGGCAGAAATCTCGCCATGTGCTTGGAACAAAGGTTAGGAGACAAAATTCGTTCCAATCCAGAATGGAGGGCATTGGAGGCATACAGTGTTATGAGCTTTCCCGCCCTCAAGTGTAGCATCATTGCCCCCACCTAATCCAGAAGTCCCTGCAGCAGTACCTGTTACTACCCAACCACCTCCCCTGCCAAAATATCCGAGGGGCAATTTCTCCTCAGGGGGTAAAATTTCAGCCTCATAAGCTGTTTGACAAGCTCCAAAACTGCATCCATGTTGTTTACTTTGTGATTAATTAAGTGTGGATTAAATACCCAACAAATAGGTTGGAAGGGACTAGTGAATCTGAGAAATTGAGCCAGAAAGTGGATTGTAGTACTGCCGAAAGATTACAGGCATATTTCTTTTGATTTTGCTTAGACTTGCAAGTATGGATAGCCAATGGTACTATCTAGGTCTGTCTCTCAATTTCTCTCTAAAGTTCTATCTAGATTCTATCTATCTATCTATCTATCTATCTATCTATCTATCTATCTATCTATCTATCTATCTATCTATCTATCTATCTATCTATCCATCTATCCATCTATCTATCTACCTATAGCTACCTATCTTCGGCTATCTATCGATGTTGGGCAGATTTTAATCACTAACAAACTTTGCACACGATTGACCCAGCGGGGTTGCATTAACTCTAATCAAGATGACGTTTCGTTTATTAAATGACGTCGCGTCAAATTCCACGATACGCTACACCGCCAACGTTATAATTAACGTCGAGAAACGCCCCCCCCCCCCCTCAACAACCTCCCCCAAAGGTTGGGCAAGTCATGGTGATTAATCGATGAAATTACCTCCATGTCCAAATAAATATAAGTATTGTCCAGTGCAACAATGTATATTTGTCAATATGTTTACTTCACATGTATCCTGGAATCTGTAGCCCTATGTTTTTGGCCCTTTATCGGTTTAGGCCTACCCATTTGCAATTCTATCTGAAACCCCATGTAGGCCTACACAATTCCATCTATCCATCTATCTACCGATATCTATCCATCGATATCTATCTATCTATCTGACTCGGTGGACATTTTACAATTGCACAAGCCTACAGGTAGTTCTAAATGTATTTAAGGAATTGACAATCATGGTGTTTTGAAATTCAAGTGATATGGGCCGTATATATGTGAATGTAATGAAAGTTCAGTTCTGTGCGAAGAGTGCTCACTTAAGTTCCAAGTACACAGAAGTACATGAAGTGGGCACTTGTTATTTTAGAAGATTTTATTGGCTTTTGTGTTAAGATCACGTGGTTACAAGTTTGGCTTATTTTTACAAGGGCTGGGACATTCGAATTGTGACATCTAATTTTAGACACTTCACCTGTATTAATGACTACTGGCAAAGGGGCTGGCCTTACCTGTCTGCTGGGATCTTTTCAGACGGGATTAAAATTTACAAAGACAACATTTTGTTTACATTAGGTTTGCGTCACATGACATATCGTTTGGAACATTCTATTGTGCTATGTGTCAAGACTATTATGGGCTGGGGGAGCCCCCATTAGGGTGATTATGACGTCATTATTGGCCAACAATGTATGGAGGTGCAAGTGATCGGAAGGTTCTTTATGGAACAATGGAAGAAGACAAAAGAACAATGCCCTTATAATGATCATAATGTGTTTGGCTTAACAATGACACGAAAATAATATGCTGCCACAATTGCACAATGTATCATGAGTATTAGCATCCGAACAAGTGACATGTATGGCCATTTTGGGAAATTAATTATCCTAAGTATTATCTGGTAATTATGAGCATGAAAAGGTCAATTAAAAAGGCCAACTATGCCATGAGAGAAATTTCATGGAACATCATAATTTTGAAAGATAATTCCATCTGATGACCCATCTTGAGTTGGGTTTTAACACCTATCTCATGTCAGCACTCTCATGATTAAACCCTTTGACTCTCCTGCGACCTTTAAACCCCCAAAATACCCCGAATTTTCTAAGGCATCAGGGGGAAAATTGAATTGACATTTTCTGAATTTCAGGGGAGGCGACCAGGGTGCTGACGCAGCAAAGGTGAACGGGGGATGGGGACATTTTAATTGCTTCTGATTCCAAGAATTTTGTCTCCGCTTATCTCTCAACTTTCACCTTTATCTTTTGACAAAGAGACCTCTCAGACAAAAAGTAATTTCAACATAGGGCCTATACCTAGATCGTGGAAGTTAATAAACTATTTGGCCATGCTATAGGCCTAGATATATATATTATATTCAAATTCAGTCAGTTCACTTGTTATCTTACTTAGAAATGGATATAAACATCTCTCATGAGGCATACCATGATAACCACATTCTGGATTGGAATAATCAATTTCCCAAGTGAGAAAGACAAAAGAATATCGGAATCAATGAAAATCTCGAACTAATAGTACCTTAGAAGAGAACTTTATTTGACAATTCTAAATGTGTTCAGAAATTGTCCTTTTATTACATGATAGAGTCAGCATGCACTTGAACAATTTTTAACTCTAGAATCTTAGCCGGATGGGCATTCGATAGAGATCTTCTTTAATAATATTTGAAGAGTAGGATTTGGGCCTGACTCCTGAGCAATTTACATGTAGTAATTTAATTAGAAGTGTAGTAATTTTTTTTGGAAGTGTGAGGCAGAACTCACACAAAAAAAATGTGAAAAAATGAAGCATAAAATGCCCTATCACAAGATTTTGTTTTGATGACTTTAAAATATAATCAGTTAAGGCCTTAAACATAATATCCTATTTTCTGTCTTTTGTTAGGATAGATGAAACTTTTTCCAACTTTTTGATAAACCTCATTCCCCACTACCCTACTAGTCCTTCCCGTATTCTGATTGGCTGAGAGGTGTTGATTGACAAGCAGGGTGCCCCTTGGCTCAGCCAATCAGCGTTCAGCCAGCCAAGCAGCTAGCAAGTGAAGGCGCAGGCTTACAACTGCTTTAGTCGGACAAACACTCTAGCAGAGGAAAGAGTGACAGAGCTTGTGAGAGGGTTTACTACAAGGATTTTACCAATTCTGCAAGAAATACATCCACATATTGCCAAAGGTAAGGTGCATTTGTACTCATATCAGCTAAAAAGCCAAATTGTTATGCTGTCATAAAAACATGCTCTTGAAAATGTAGCAGAAGCCACTGACACAGTCACTAAGTTGAGACACATTGCCCTGTTCTACCAGTTCATATTTATACATGATTGTATCACAGCATGTGTCAGTATTTATAAACCATTTATTTTTGTATCATTGCTGGTAACAAAATGTGTTGTTTGCTAAAAATAAATAACACACCGATTTCGATGATTTAGAAGCAAATCCATAAGGCAAAAGTCATAAAAATAAACAACGTGTAATGTCATGTATTTTATTGCTACTGGTCAATTTTTCTAAATAGCTTAGTATTTATAGACATAGCCTCATGCAGCTAATTTTAGTTAAGGTTAAAACATATATACTTTGGCATTGTATGTAAAATACTGACAACATGTATTGATTGGAATCCTGTGTATTGTAATGTTTATTATAAAGAAGTGCATGTGGTGGGCCAGCATGTGGTGGGCTTGAGACTGTAGTTGGTATCTATCTATCTATCTATCTATCTATCTATCTATCTATCTATCTATCTATCTATCTATCTATCTATCTATCTATCTATCTATCTATCTATATATATATCTATCAACTCTGAATATTTATTGTTATCATCAAATCATTTATAATATGTTTGCAACATCATATTTTAAGCTATTTTATTGATGATTTCTTTACTCACTATATGTTAATATGGTAGGCCATTGTTTACTAAGCTGTGATATTGTGCTCATTGGATTCTTTGTTATTTCAGGTAACACATTGTCATATTGGATACCTGGATTTGAAGTCATGAAACTCTGACACCAAAGGATTACAAACAAAATATAATGGCTGGAAGAGTGGTTCAAGGATTGTTGGTCGTTCTGGCCATTGCAAGTGCATCAGGACAGGGGGATGATAGCCCCATCCTGTACAAAATGGCAGAGAACAACCCCCCAGATTACATCATAGGCAACGTGGCCCAAGCTGCCCAACTGGACCAGAAGTACGATGCAAGCATCATGAGGAGCCTGAGATTTGCATTCCTGGAGCAGTCTGCCAAGTACAGCAGCATGTTCAGCATAGGAGAGCAGACTGCAGTGCTCACAGCCATCCAGAGCATCGACAGGGACACCATACCGGAGTGTGCAGGGAGGATGCAGTGCACCATACCTCTGGATATCAGCGTTCAACCCGGCCAGTATTTCACCATCATCAAAGTCAGCATTGAGGTTCAAGATTTAAATGACAACATCCCAGCGTTCCCTTCTTCCCAAGCGACCATATCTGTGTCGGAAGCCGCGGATGTCGGTACGAAGTTGGTTCCTGTTCCGCAAGCCATTGACCCCGACAGTCCTCCGAACAGCATTCGCTCATACGACCTGCGAGGTGATATGGATAACTTTGAGCTTCAGGTCGTCACGACTGGAGGCGTCCTTACTCCGGAAGTGGTCATGCGCAAGAAGGTCAACCGAGAGGAGAAGGAACTGTACCAAGTGACTCTGGAAGCGAGCGATGGAGGCACTCCTCCCCAGACTGGTTCCGTCTTGATCAACATCCAGATCAGGGACATCAATGATAACATTCCCATCTTCGAAAATCAAACCTACAAAACATCAGTGATGGAAAATGTCCCCAAATTCACAACCATCATGACAGTCCATGCTAAAGATGCTGATGCTGGTCCTTACGGTGAGGTCGTCTACGCCTTTACCCAAGCAACCCAAGACAAGTATGGTGAATTGTTCAAGATAGACGAGACTACTGGGGACATCTATGTGACCGGAATTATTGACTACGAAGAAGCAGAGGACCCTGATAAAAGATACACCTTGGACATATCGGCCAAAGATAAGGGAGAGGACTCTTCGCCCGTCATGGCTAAGGCCTTCATCTACGTCAAGGACGTCAACGACCATGCTCCTCGGATCCGCGTTCATTCCCAAACAGACGAAGGTGTTGTGTCCGTAGCTGAGAATTCAGTAATCGGGGAATTTGTTGCTCACATTACAGTGAGAGACCCGGATGGAGGTGACAATGGACGGTTCAACTGCAGTTTGGACAACACCCAGAACAACTTCTCGCTCCAACAGTTGTACTCTACCGAATTCAAAATCGTCACCCGCGCCGTGTTTGACAGAGAGAATGTGTCTGCGTACAACCTTGCTCTTGTTTGTCAAGACTTCGGTTCACCCCCTCAAGCTTCCACTCAGATCATCACTGTCAAAATAAAGGATGTGAACGACCACAACCCCATCTTCACAAGGACATTGTACGAAGCTGCCATCGATGAAAACAACCCGATTGGATCGTGGATCCTCCAAGTGACTGCCACAGACAAGGATGAGGGAAACAACAGTTCATTGAGATACTCTCTGTCTCCTGATGTGGCTAACCTCTTCAACATCAATGATGCTGGAAATATCACAGCCAAGGTCCAACTTGATCATGAGACTGAGAGGTTGCACAGTTTTGTTGTAATAGCAAGTGACCAAGGAACTCCTCCTCTGACTGCGACCGCTCTGGTCAGGATTACGGTGAATGACTTGGATGACAATGCTCCTCACTTCAGTGAGTTCACTTATGTTTTAAATGTGACTGAAAACCAAGCATACCCAAATGTTTTGGTTGGACAAATCACTGCCACTGACCCTGACGATCCTCCTTACAACAAGTTCGAGTTTTCTCTGGACCCTCGTTACAACACCGATGATGCTTTTCGGATTGATGCGCAAACTGGAAAAATCTACAGCCAAAATGCCCTGGACAGAGAATTACGAAGTGTCTACCATATTGTTGTCATGGCGACAAGTTTGGGAGCAGAAGGATTAGTCAATAGGACAAATGTTTTCATTTCTGTGTTGGATGCAAACGATAATTCTCCTGTTATTGAGTTTCCCAACTTTGTGAACAACACGGTTTACATGCACGCTGACCATGGGGAAGGTCATGTTGTGACCAGAGTGAGTGCAAAGGACAACGACACAAGTGTGAACTCTCGGTTGTCGTACAACATCACTTCCGGAAACAGCGAAAGATTCTTCAACGTAGATCAGACGACTGGAGCGGTTTTACTGAGCAGGCGAATCAGTCTGAACGAGGATCGACAATTTTCGCTCAAAATCAGGGTGTCCGATCACGGGACCCCACCAAGGTGGGAGGAGACGACTTTGAACATTATTGTCAACAAATCGACCATCATGGACGACAGTGCCTTAATGTCTACAAACAATCTAACAATTGTCATTGTGATTGCTGCCATATCTGGTATTTTAATGGTTGTTCTGTTATTGGCGATTGTTTATATCATTCGCAAGCAACGAAAAGAAAGACAGCGGAAGTACAATTATATGCCGCGGATTGTCGACCAGAAGATGGGACAGGAAGTAGAAACTCACCCTGGTGGCAAGGTCAGTCGCCAACCGAGCAACAACTCTTCGCTTTTCAAAGATGTGGGGAATCTCAACAACAGTTATAACTCAGAAAAGCCCGACTACCCAAGTTTACAAGTAAGTCCTAATCTAGAGTTTATCCATAATACCTTCTGATCATATTTTCTCCTTACATCATATTGCATAACATTTCTCCTTGTGCATATTTCACATTCATTGGCAAAGTCAGGGGAGTTCATCTCCTGGCCTCTCACGGTAATCAGCCTAAGGTGTTAATTTGCAATTTACAAGTCCCTTATGGCGGATCTCTATCACTGAATATCACATACATTTTGCATTATGCACGAATTCTGACTCTAAGCCATAAGCTATCATACATACGTGTGAAATGTGATCCTATCTGCATAATACTTTTTGATCTGAGAACTTAGCAGAAAGAGTCTGCATGAAATTAGAATGTATGCATGGAAGGTGCAGGTAAGAATGACTTAAACTCAGGGCATCTGCCAATGAAAGTTCATTCCTGTAAGAATTTTCAGATTAAACAAAGTTTAAATTCTAATACCTTTGGCTCCACAATTCTTAAAGTATGTGAAGTAACACCTCAGACCACCAAGTCAATTAAAGCAAGTTTATGGCCTAATATGAAATGAGCTTAGGGCTATATTGCTTGATCAGAGGGAAGAATTCATTTGTCAATCAATTAAATGAGATTAATTTGATGACGAAACTTGTCTGATTGAATATTACGTGATTGAAGTTATAACTATAAAGCTCTGTAAGAGCATTAGACAAACTTATTTTATAGCAGGGGTCAGTCAGTCAGTTATTTAGATATTCAGACAGTCTGAACAAGACACATTCCTAGCTATTGGTAAGACATTGAGTATAGATATGTAAATGTAGACCATGTGTGGTTCTACATGAGAGTTTCACACATAAGTCGAGACTTGTTGTGCCTTGGGGACATGGAAATGTAGCCTGAAATGATTTACTGGGGTAAAACTTACCAGTTTGGAGGGTGTCATACCCTTCCAATTTACCCTAAGGACTTTTCTACTTTGACCCACCCCATTTATGAGTTGAGTTTTAAAACTTTTCAGAAGTCTTTCCCAAATTCCCATTCTTTAATTTCTTGCTTGAAAACACTCCACATTGCGTGTTCAAGGTAATGCCTGATTTTTACTACAGGTGGAAAAAAATTACCATCACGAATTATAATCACAATTCATTTGCGATTGTTGGCTTAATGGCAGATGCTATAGGCCCAGCTGGGTCGTAATGTTAGGCCCACTGCTTTATGAGTAATCCTAGGACAATTGCTGATACAGGTGCTTTACATCATGCAGACTGATGCAGTCAAGGTGATTCATACTACCCATGATGATTAAAATGGGACTGGTTCTCTTTTTTGTATATATATCCCCTGTGAGTTGCATTAACCTGCTTGCTCCACCAAATAAGCAACTATGTGTCAGGGTTTTCTGAAAATAATTACTAGTTTTTAAAGCAATTTCAAGGTTCTATAGAATTCAGCAGAATCGCAGAGCATAATATTACATAACTTGATGGCCAATAAAGCTTGATCAACTTGTCATTCAAGTTGCTATGCTGAGGCAGGTTAGCCCCACCCTTCCTGCAACTGGCCAATGTCCAGTTGTTATTAGTCAGTCCTTTTGGTGGATCACAGGTGGTCTTGGGGCCTCGTCTTAATTACCCCAGCCACAGCCAGCCAGGTACAAACATGCAATGGGGCTGGCCAGGCCATAGTAAGCCGAGCGATATTAGGTGAAATTCCCCTGAAACTGATCTTTATCTGCTGACCCGTCACCTGCACTACATTGACCAACTGGCCGATTCGACCAGTCAATTCGACCCAGTCCAATCAGCCAAGAAATCTTCCCCATTGTCCTACAATTCTGCATCACAAAGCAGCTGGGAGGGCAGCTGCTATTCTAGAATTTTAATATTTCAAATTTAAGGGATCTTGACATGACAAAAACTAAATTATGAGGCCTGCAATGATATTTTGGCCCGGTTTCAATAAATCAGTCTGTCCTTTTTCAATCAATCAATCAGTCTGCCCAATTTCAATCAATCAAACTATCTATCAATCGATCAATCAATCTATCTGTCTAGGCCTATCTATCTATATCTTCCTATCTATCCATCTGTCTGGCTATTCTATTTGCCTATTCTATGTATCTAAGTTCCAGGCAGCAAACAGTTTCATTGCGGGTGACAGTGCATTGCATGGCGGATGGTAGTGACCAGCATTGCGATCGCCTAAAGTTGTGATCTGAGAGCAAAATGCTGCATGGTCCTAAATGCTGTATTGTGCAAGGTGACAAAAAGCCTTTTGGGCTAGCATAAGGGGAACTAAAAAAAGACAAGTTTAATTGGCATGATTGCAAAAACTTGTGAAAATTGGGGATAACTTTTTGTTTCCCATAGAAATTTTAAACGGCTAAAATTGATCTGCTGAACTCCTGGCATTTACCCCAGGAAGTCAGAACGAGTCTATAATTAATATTTGGCTGAGAAAAAAAAGGACTGGATGATTTTTATGAAAATGTTTGACCGGAGTTGAAAGTAGAATTGATTGTTTCCCCCCACTGCAGTACCTGTGGGCCAGTGTTGGCCTAATGAAAGCAGTTAAACATTAATAGGTTAGGCCAAAGCTTGCATCAGTTGGCCGTGAATAGGCCTAGATGTGGGGAGTTTGCCAAAACCCCTTCTCTGCTCCCCAATTTCATTTGGCCTGTCTTCTAATTAGGCATACCTGAATCGATTAGACTGCTTTCCCTGAGTCATATTACAAAATACAAGTTTGTCAATAACTATTACTGAATCAGTGAATTACTTGACCATGGAAGGGGAACTTTTGGCAATACAGTATATGAGGGTAATAACTGTAATAAGGAAAGGTTTACTGAATTATGCCCAGTCAACCAAGAGACTTTCACGAGCAAAGTGGAGAGAAAATTTCACATTCAATAATTAAATAGACCTCAAAGTATGACAATATCTTCAAAGACTAAAACTAAAAAGTGGCCTCTAAAAAGTTGTGCTATGTACAGAGATCCATATCCCAATTCCAGATGAGCTTTTTCACCTTTTTCTTCCTTTTTTGGTCTGAAATGGATCGATTTGTTTTATTGCCAAACAATGTTGAATTGCTGATCATTGTGATCAATGTGGGGTGTTTTATCCTACCCTTCGGATCTAAGATGACTTGCATCTCTCCATATTGTTGATCAGTTGCTGATCTCGTGCGATCTCATAGCCTGTTCCACTGGCCATAATCTAAGGCCTGTCGTTAGCCTCTGGTGGCCATTGGCAGCCATGACAGTCCCATGGTCAAAATACAATGGGTTTAAACAATTGCTTGCACATCTTAGAATATTGACAATTAAGATTATCCAAAAACACTATGTGATAGTAAATAACATCCCTCACCTTGTGTCAAAATGTGCAAAGATTTTATTAAGGCTAAATTGACAATTTTTTAATTTTTATATTTTGAATTGATTATTAGCTATATTTTCATAACTTTCTTAATATTTGGCTGATTTTTATGAAATTTGGAGGGTTTGTCCATTGTACTATGAGTAACATTATACATGTTCTAACACATAGTTTTCTTAACTTGGGAAAGTTTTTTATCTGTAAAAAATGAAGTAAATGCAATTAAATTCTCATTTAGACCTTAATGAGGGGTGGTTAAGCTATCTGATAAGAAGGCAATTAACAACTCTCTTTGAAGTGGAGTGGGCTTCAACCCTTATTTCTCAGACATTTTCCAAAATATCTTCATAAAAACATGATCCTAAATAAGTGCTTGCACATTGTTCAAAATTATAGATTTTGATTATCCAAGTGCACAAAATGAAAGTAGACAATATTTCTGACCTGCTGTCAAAATGTGCAAAGAATCACTATGAGGGATCTTGGTGATTTTGAACTTTGAAATTTAATTTTGAAACAGATCATAACTTTGTTAATATTAATCCGATCTTACTGATTTTTTCACACAATCTTTATGATGCAATATCATTACATACTTGATGAGTTTTACATTTCCATCTGCGTTTTTTATACTAGAAAAAGCTGGGTCAAATTACAAAAACCAAACTTCTGGTGCTAATTGCTGCTAATGAAGGGTCATTAAGCTGTTATCTGGGTGTCAGATATCAAGATAACAATTAATTCCTTTGAAGTGGACAGTAACCCTTTTCCTGACCTTCACCTTGGAGAAATTACAAGCCAGAGGTTAGCGACAGACCCTGTGTATACTGGGCTGTGGAACAGACTAGCGATCTCAATGCCCCATTCTAAATATCGTGCAGATCTCGTGCATGAGAATCGCCATGAGACTTCATTAGATGCATTAATTGGGTGCGTGTATCAATCCCTAATTTGGCTGAATGACAATCTTATTCCCCATACTAATTTGAAGGAATATGGAATATGTGATCTGTGCTTTTCAATAGAGTTCAGTATTAGTTTTATAGTATCGACAGCATGCTAAATTTTGAGATCATGCAATATATTACAAAAACTGCCTAATTTGGCTGAATGAATGTCTATATCCTCTTAAAAAGGTCGCCCCCTGATCAGTGTTTCTTTTCAATACTATAGCTATTAGTTTAATAGTATATTTAGCAGGCTAGAGACAACATGCAAGCACAGTGCAAAAACTAAGAACTAAGGTACTGGCCATAGCATGTCTGCACCTCATTTTCCCAATTCTTTGTCTGAGACGTTCAATACGCTGTGTCGTAGCACCGTCAGAACGTCCTGGGTCACGCTACAACGTTCTGGCAAGCGTCATCAAAGAAAATAACGGAACTTCAAAAGAATTGTAAAGAAATCTTTACCCCAAAAAGCCCCCGTTATATTTCTGAATCCATAGAGCACTCTGAGGTAAAAACAAGTTCTGTCATGCATGTCATGCTGCCCTTTGCGTTTTAGAATTTATTTACATCTTCGCTTTTATGCATGTAGCCGAATGAGAAAGGCTTTTAGAAATACTCATATATTATATTGGGTGCATGGCTGAAGCAATACACTTCTCCCGGAGAGCTTATTCATGTTCAGGGACTGTGACTTGCAATCCACAGTGAAAGTAAAATTGAAAGATTTCACAAATTCCAGCTCAACCATGAATCTAAGATCTCAATAAGACCCATAATGGATAGCCCATGCCTTTATTAATAGTTAAGTGATTGACAGCTGGAGAAATGGGTAATTGAAAATATGTAATAGGTTAAGGACTGCTCTGAATATGTCACATTTCAGAATTACATGCTATTCCAAGGTATTAGGGGCTAATGCCCTATCCTGTCATGTGCCATAGATATTATAAGTTTGACATGAAATGAACTTTGCAATCACAAAATCCCTAGCTAAATTTTTTAGAATCTATTAAAATCTGTGAGTTTTTCATCAGGCTAAATTGAATAGTATCTCCGCAATTTCGATATAACATGGCCTTTAGTCGGATTGTTTAAGCAATTTGTAAGAAATGTTTAGGTTCAACCTGATACTGCAACCTCAGATGATCTGAGATTTGTACTTTTAAGAGCTACTTAGGTTTTTAATACCATTACTATATATGTTAACCCCTGGTTCGTATCTTTTAATGAATCTCAAACTTCTAGACTTGAATGAGACACTCGATCCTGCAGATCATCTACTTGTGCTTTTGTAGACTCCGGGAGGGCTTTCGACTCGTTGTCAGTTTAGACGGCTTGAAAGTTTGCCCTCAGTCGCTGTCAGCTTTGCCCAATAGGGGGCCGCTCGATTCAATATGCAGGGCGAAATACGATGCCATTTTGGCTGTCTTACATACGTCTGTGTGTCTGTCAGAGGTGCTGGTCATGTGACCCTATATAAGGTCGAATCATGGTCTCTAACTTGGTAGATTGTTGACAATTTGTTCTACCTTGTCCTATGCCCTGTAATAGTCTATGTTGGACTGCGAATGTTCATGAACTGTATGGGAGAGAACCTACAGCTTTTCTCATATAGTTCGTGTTGGGGTAATTTTCCACTTTCGACAAACACTATCCGTGTAATGAAATCTAGAAGACAGTTGAGAAAAAGTAAAAGGGCCATGAATACGAAACCACAACGACATGTAAATGGAAAATCTACCGTTGAGCCAACAAATTTCATGTCACTAATTTCAATGAACAAACACTCCTCATGTCAGTGATCTGTGCTTGGCTGGCCTGCCAGTGGGCTGGGGCTCTTCAGGTTTCACAGGAATGCATCTTATGTGCAGTTACACAAAATGTGCAGCCATGGAATCTATTGATTTGCACCCACCTCTATTTGTTCTATTTGCCCAGCTCAGTTCTGGGGTAAATAAGCAAAACTTGAGATTGCTAATTCAATAAGTTTGTCCAAGGTGTCGGGGGTTTCAACAATAAGTTTCCACCACACAATGCTTTTACCTTTCTCAAAAGATTTTTTGAACTTAAACTATTTATAGAGGAGTACTTTGTACATTGACAGCTGAAGATGTTATCAAACAAAAATGTTTGGTTAGGAACGGGCTCCCAGGCCCTAAGTCCAGCCAACAAATAGGCAGACCACTGACTACTTACCAACGACTACTTAAAGTAGTCAGAAGGAAATGCCATTAATGTCAGGGGCAATATTTTCCACCCTAACTGATCCATTGTCAGAGTTTAAGCTGTCTACCATAGCAGGAGGCCGTTTCAGCCAGTCATTTCGCCTCACTTTACAGCGAGACAGTCATTATGTCACAATCCCAGTCCGGCCACCCACGAAATCGGTCAGTCTGGCGAGAGAAGCCCTCTCTGTAAACTCATCGCAGCATGCCTATTTAGCACTAATCTATCGCATCACGAAAATGTCCCCACTTGCAATATGTTAAAGACGCTGCAAGACGGACATGGACCTATTAGTTCTCAGCCCAGCAATAACAAATTGCTTATGATGAGCAACTTGGAACATGTACTGAAGAATATTTAGTGTAATTTCACTAATTTAGAACAAATTGTCTTTGGAAATTACTGTGCCTTGTTAACCCTCATTTTAATGGGTCATTCAGGAAATGCAAATCAGCATTCGATATTCTCTGTTGAAAATGAAATGAACGCTTTTAACATGCACCATTCTCAATACAACATTGAAGTTGGAGGAGTCATCCCAGGTCCATGCAATACAGTGGTTAATATGAGTATTATGGTATATTAGTCCGATGGTACGATACATGTGATGTGTGCCAATAAAATCCCCCTGCTAATAACCCTGCCCAGCTCTTTCATGTCCTTGCAGCTACCTTCAATCCAGCACAGAGGCCAAGGGGATTCCCTAGAGAGTAGAGATGCATAGACACAGGTGTGTCAAGGTAACAACATCTTCTGTGACAGCAGCAGCCAGGGCTGAATGAAGGCTGAGCTGCCATGTGAAAGACTGTCTGGTTACTCCAATAACACATGTCATCTGCCCTACTTTGAGCTAGTATAGCTTCAAGATTATATCCCTGCCCTGGCTATATATACAACCGTCTTGATTAGGACCTATCTTAATACTTTTCCTGATTTCCTCCCTAAAAGTTTCACTGTGGATGATACTGCCTTCCATTTAAGATGGTAGTGAATTCGCTTGATTTTGAATGTTTTACCTGAATTTTCGTATCACCTCGAATGTTCAAAGATGATTCTCAAATCGATCAGTCAATATGATATGCAAATGTATGTCCATAAATAAGTCTAAATCCATATTTTATGTCACTCGCCCTTTTTTCCAATTTCTATAGATCAGAGAAGTTAATTCAGCACTTGACGACTAGTCTCACAAATAACCAGACATCAAATAGTCTAGTTGGCCATATTGAGCTTTTTCAGTCCTGTATTCATCAGCCATATTAGTATCAGATTGAATTTCACGGTGGCCAGAAAACACCATGAATTAGTAATGATATTTGCGATTGAGAGCTCGAGTAATTATTTTTAATTTGTCTGAAAACCCATTAATGTTAGTCCTGGCAGAAAAAAAAGTGACAGAATTATGATTTATTGCTGAGGTAATTATAATCAAACTATTGTGATCGAACTATCGACATTATCAGACAAAAGTGGTATTAATATTTCATCAAGGACACCTCATGAGCTGACCTCAGCCTGTGTGAATTGATATCTAAATGCTCTCATCTAATTTCGTTTTATTGGGATACCCTAATATGAAAATAACACAAAATTTCGTGAAATAATGGCTGGGATTTTCACAGATTTCACTGAATTATAAATTAGATGCACGTTTTTTCGCCGTTGCTTTTGTTTTTGTGAGCTATTGATTAAAAAAACTCGCGATGAGCCATCGGGAAAAGTTTCAGCAGCAGCGAATGAGGTACAGGTAAAATACTGCTCAAGGATGACTTGCTAACATAATGTACGTGCATGATATGCATTACATACGTGCAGTCCTCTCAATACCATTATTGCCACGAAAAGCCTACTATCATGGGTTGATTAGCTAGTTTTCTGATTATGTTGCCACCTTGATGGGAGTCTTTTTCTTGTCTTGGCTGTTGACATAAGTTATATGATACCAAATTTCTATCTACATTATCCAGATTTCAATGTATAGATGAACATGCAAATGTAATTTATGTTCAGTACCAACATCTTGACTTTTCCAAACTTGCTGGTGGCAATACATGCCTTACAAGAAACATGAGTGCAACTTTGGAATGAATCAAGCCAATAAATAGAACCTCCTTAAAACTCATCCTCAGGGACAAAAGCCACAGGGCATTAATATGACTTGATTTTTGATCCCTCACAAAATAGGTCTAGAAAATATAGTAATTTTTGCTCAACAGATGTGCAACATGGTTTCTTCTGATTGTCCTGAAATACTCTTTGAAATATATTACAGAGAAGAACTTCAAACAATAGACAATATATAGATGGCATATAATGGGTCCACATGTTCACGGAGTGTGGCAAAAGAAGATAGATATATTCATGACAGCAAACTTAGGAATTAACTTACAGGTAAAAAGCTGTGAAGAATAGAAAACTGCAAAAACCAGGGGAAAAAATATACGAAAAAGGACAAAAAAGTAGGGGACTGGGAGGTAAAAAGCAAAACATAGCTTATCAGTAATATTACATTTTCACCTCCAGCTAAGATATCCTTGAGTTCTCGTGAAGTTGCACAACTTCGAGAGCAGAAAGAGACTTGAGGTCATTTCTAGGTCACGAGAGGGGGCGCTGAACAGCAATGAATAATTACTAGGTCAAGGGTCAAGGGCCCAGGGCATTATGTAAGGAGACCTTTGCAGTGCTTGGTACCTCCATTTGCTCAAGGCCATCTGCACATAAAGACCTTAGGTCCACGTTGAAGAAAAGTCCAAGTCTAGTTTAAAACATGAGTGACAGCTTTCAAGTTGACTTTTCAGCTATAATGATCCATTCTGCATTATCATTATCAATGATATATTCTAACGTTTACTTACTTTTTCGAAACAAAAACATTATTAATCAGGCACAAAACAGAAATCCCAATAAAGTTGATTTACTTGTAGTAATTAGGGATCTATAAAATGAAGCAAAGTTAAGTTTTCTATCAGTTCCACGCACCAAACAGTGGCACACTATATGATGGTAAATCAAAAATGTTGTAAAATCCCAAGGCAAAAACTCTGAAATGGACACTGCAATATCATATTTTCGGAATATCACCACTGAAAACAAGCCATTGTCATTTGGTAAATTATCTTTTTGGCGAGAAGACACTCGAATGATTTATGGATTGTGCCCGAGGTACAGCAGATATCTCTGAGCTAAAGCGTCTAGTCAAGTCATATGTCAAAATGTTATGTCTAAATTAACGTTTTTAAATTCTAAGGTAAAACCTGAATGTTATACCCACATATATGTAGGCTAAACGTCTATTCGCAAAGAGATAAAAATAAAAATCGTTGTTTTATTGACTCTGGATAGACTACCTAATTTAAGCCACACTCTCTCTCTTCTCTTGTATTAAAATTTTACCTAATTAGTAAAATTTCACTCTAAATCGAAGAGGTATTGCAACTTCCAAAATACTTACACGTTTAAATCTCCGAAAAAGCAAATAAAGGCTGTGTGCTTACTGTTAAAGTTGAAGAACATGCTTCAAGAGAATTGAAGGACTCTCATTAAAAGGCTTCACGACTAACTTAATTGCCAATGACACTTGTCACGCCTTAATTAAACACTCAATCGATTGTCAATAGACCTATTACATAATGTTGACAATTGTGTGCAATGTTAGATCACGAATTGTCTATTTAATGAAACCATTGACATTAAAATGAGGATGATCGTTCACAGCTTTCATTAAATGCTCAAGTGAAAAATCAGTCAGCCCTGTAGTGATATTCAGTTTTTGAACTGAATTCTACCTGGTATTCAGACTTGGGCTACTTCAAAACAAAAATGTATGTGCATTTGTTTTTGAATTTCCAGAGATTTTAAATTAGATTTATCTAAATACTTAAAGGAGGTGTTCATTTTGGACAAAACAGTCGGGGATTTGACTGTTCTGGGAATTGAATTAAAGTCCAGTTACCTTTTTTCCAATTGATTAAATCGGTTGATTAACAATTTCAGTTTCATTAACTTTCACCTAAAAAGATTGGTAACCCCCATCTTACGTCAGAGCGTCAGTGGACGTTGAAGACGTCAATTGTGACGCCACAGCACCCATGAGGCCACGACACACCAACACAATTTTCAGTAAACTGCTTTTTTCCAGTTTGTGCAAGTTTTAATTAAATTGCAGAATAGAAATTAACACTTAACTTGAAAAATGATAATTTGGGCCTTGTGTCAGATAGGACAGGGTATCCTGCTGCCTCAAAAGAAGAATATATATATAGGTTGATTACAACAGACTAAACTACAGGCCCAGTTAAAAATTAACTCCTCTGTAATTTTTTGTTAACTTTTTTTCTCACATAAACGTCGGTTATTACACACACCTGTGACATATTCGAGGCTTGTGGCATTTTCTACCAATTCATGTTGCATTCACCAATTTTAGCAAAACCAGTTAGCCCATGATGTTGAAGTGTTCCATAAATCATTTAATTCTTCTTTTTTGCAATTATCTATTTAAGCAATCTTTTGCACTTCAAGAGAGATTTTGAAACTGCTCCAAAATTCAGCCTAAAAAAGCTCGATGCATGAAATACTACTTTAAATGACAAAAACATAAAAAATCATGTATTTAAAAAACACTAAATATAAAATGTTTACATGCAGCTGCTTGACTTTAATCCTTACAAACATCCCTGGTAAAATCTAACAAATTATACATTTACACAATTTATACAGTTGTTTAGAGGCAAAAAATTGCACCAGGCATGGATTTAAGTAGGGAGTAATGCTCCATAATTACATGCAACAGGTTAGATTCAGTATCATTTATGAAATCTTTCAAATCCTGCCAAGCATGACATTAAAATATGGCAGGTAGGGGACATTAGTCAACTTGAATTAAAGCAAAAAGTTGAGGAACGTTGCGAAAATCCAGAGAGGCATTAAAGTTATGAAAGAGTGTCTCAAAGAAAAGTACCCCCTGCCAAGATACAATATATTTCAGGGGAGACCATGGAGTTCTGTGCAGAAGTGAAGCATTTACAAACACACAACCATTGCCAGCATCTGTGAATGGTGTCAAATTTCCAGTTTGCCACAAAAAAGTTAAAATCTTAGCCATATTTCCAGCAGTGTCCCGCTGGGAAACAATGTAGGGCTAGATATGTCTGACCCAACTTGTTCTCCTCTTGTGTAACTTTAGAGAATTATTGCTGTAAAAAAATATATTGCAGGTATTACATATTTTTTAATGGGATAATAATGTAAAATTATATATTAATGGCAATTTCTGTTATAGGCCTAAAACAATGTCATTCTTTATCATCATAAAGTCCAGCTCAAATTGGACAGGCACAAAACTTTTCAGGCACAAAATTTCACAAAGCTGTTTCTTTCAGAATTCTAACAGTTATAGCCCAATGAACAACCTCATTGTGTTGGCCTATGTTATCCTGACGTCATTTTAATTAAGATGACATCATCTAGATGCCCTAAAATGGACAATACAACCAGAGGGCATTTGAAGACGATTTCTTCTGAACAAGCAGCCTGGAAAATGAAGGGTTTTAGGGAACAATGTGGAAGACTCACTTCAGTGATGTCACAAGCGAGAGTCCATTACTTGATGACGTAACCAGAATGGAAGCTTTGTTTGCTTCTAATGGAGCATCGGCTGCTTGTTGCATTGTTTACTCAACCACCTTCGGTAGCTGGAGTTAGTTTTGTCTTCAGCAACAACGTTTATTTTGGAAGAAAGGTGTTGACAGACTTGTTTTGTAGCTGGTTTAGGCCCTTAACTTCTGATTTAACAGAATAGACCTGACCTAAAGGTCATCCAGATTGGCTGACGACAACCAAAATTTGTCTGGTTGACTTGTTCAAAATATATCTTTCAAAGACGAAAGACGAAAAGATTTGGAAAAATTGGGAAGAAAGAGACTAACATAGGCCAAGATCAATTGACATGCCAGATGGGAAGTAGACCTAGCCCAATAGACCTTCCTGTAAGCATGCTTCCTCTGCCTAAATAGTAAAGCAGATCTCGTATAAAAGTAAATCCAGATAAGCCCTTCCTCATGTGTGGCCTGTCTGACCCTCAAGGGCTTGTCATGTGACTGAGGGCACCTGGCTAAATGACCTAGGGTCAGAGATGTCAAAAAGGCCAGGTCTCTTATGTAGGTCCTCCCTGGGGCAGCCAAGCTTCTTCAAGGGCCCGCCAGGTGCGCTGATGTGCACTTTCCGAGGCAGGAAGACAGCCCAACCAGGGCCCACCTGCATCATTGGCAGATAAGGGCTCCCTGCTGGGGCGGAGGCCTCTCTCTCTACCTGGAGGGGATCCTAACACCACAGCTTTGAAATCCACTACAATTGTCTTGGCAAATTTCACACATTAAGGCACAATGCCTGGTTTATCCACGGACCTTCCTCTTAGCTGTCTACTTTAACGTTATTTTCAAATAGTCCAGCCATTGTCTGGCAGTGGTAATGCAAAATATACACACACTGCTTAGGGGGCGTCACTGTTTGCTTTATGGATATTTATGGAATATTGTAAAACTTAAAATTAAGCTCTGTAAACAATTAAACATGAATGCTGATGTTTAGAAAGTTTCTAATTTCGGAGTTAGGCCTATTCTAATATTTAACAGAATCTAAATACATTCTGATACTTCAAGGTGATTAGTACTACTTTATACAATGACTAAGGCCCATAGGCCAAGTAATCTAGGTAGGATTAAACTGACCGGCCTCAGGCAAAGTCCTGCATCTCTGACTGAACTTCATTATATCGATCCACTTTAAAAAAGCATTTTACACCAGTAGCCCATAGGTATGTAGCTTAATTGAGACATCTTATATTTGTGCCTGGGGTGTATCAATGCCATCTTATCTGTGAGTTGTGACACCTGGCGGAGAATCACCTTTGTCATGGGTGATAATAGGGAATTTCCATTCGATATTATCACTTCATAAACATATGTCGTTTTCGTTTGATTTATGGTTGCCATGACAATCAAATTGAGCATACACGTGGGGCTATTTATAGATTGAACAAGTGAGCCCGGACACCATGATTGACATCAATGTCATCATACTTCAGAGTAAGTCCAGTGCTTCATGAAAGTCCTTCTGTTTGTGTGATATGACATAATGGTAGCCTTAAGCTATTACCTGACCCTGAAAATGTGTCCTTGAAATTAGCCTGTCACCGGCATTGGTGAAAAGACATCAAAAACAGAAAAAGGCCAAAGTGGATAATCATGAATTGAGGCGTCCACTTCTCTGGGGGCCATGTTGGTAAAGCAGCCATTCAGGTGTGATATGCAGTTAAAACAGACCGTCGCATTTGGGGCTAAATTGACAGATAAAAGGGCCATTCCACCATCACAGCCATTGGTTCCAACATGCATTTCATACATTTGGGGCATTCTGCCTTTGAAGGGATGGCACAAGCCCAAGAGGCAGCCATGCAGACATGGTCATTTAGTAGAGGCCAAAGAGCCGCCCTGATTAAGGACATAACCATCTCTGTCTCGTGGCCAGGGCACTGAAGGCATGGATCAGCCATTCAGCCTGTTCCCTGTGTTCAGCATCGTCAATATGGCATTTCTGGGTGACAGAACGAGCTGACATGTCACAAGCCATGACAGTACAATGTGGGTCGTGTGACAGTACTGTGACACACATGACAGCCATTGTGATGTCATACAATACTTCAAGGCCTGTTCAACAGTACATTAAATGTATTGCATATCTGGCCCAGGTGTTCACTGATTCCTCATAATGCCCAAGAAATCCCCTCGCCAGCCCCACCTGCCTGAAAGCCAACTTGGCACCCACACAATCCCAGCATCGCCCTGAATTTCAAGCATCTTTGCTTCTTGGCAACTTGGATTAACATGCAATCACAACATGTATTTCTTACTGGCATAACACCCTCATTTCCCCATCCTGCCATATCTGTCCATGTATCTATGGATCTATATCTCTATACATTTATCCACTGAAAAAAATATGTTGGTCTTTCGGTCTAACTTTTCTTAGACGTCTAACCAGATGTCTAAGGCATTTGAAAATGTCTAAGAAGGTTAGTCCTCATGACTAAGCAATTAGACATTTTGGATGTCTAGGGCCATGAAAAATGTCTAACTTGGTTAGTACCCATGACTAACTGGGTTAGTCTTTATGTCTAAGAAAAAATGTCTAATTTGGTTAGTGCTCTTGACTAACTAAGTTAGTCTTCATGTCTAAGACATTAGACTATTTGGTCATGTGACCAAAAACGTTCCAGCCAGATGAGACTGGCAGCCATGATTGTTGGATTTTCAAGGTAAGCAAAATGTTTGTAATCCGCTTAAATCCCTGTCATCCTGACATATCACTGTCCATAATGTAGTGCTGGTTGATACTTAATACCCAAGGACCAATAATTTTGAAAGATTGTGACCATGTGAGGCGTGAATATTAGCAGAGCGATGATTATTTGGGAACAGACAGATCAGCAAAAACTGAACGATATTTCTTAATAATGACAGTGAACGGCTTTGAAATAACATGTAATCACCATCGGTTGGGGTTTTTATACAAAGGACTTAACCTTTCGAGGGGGGGGGGGGATGGGTGGGCTCGGCTGTGTTGAGACTGGCAGAAATATCTGAGGCTTTGGATAATGTCTAAGAGAGTTAGTCCTCATGACTAACATTAGTCATCATGTCTAAGACTTTAGACCGTTTGACTATTTGTTACCAAAAAAAAAAGTTTCTCAAATATCTAAGATAGTTAGTCCTTGTGTTTAACCATGTTAGTCTTTATGTCTAGGACATTAGTCCACTTCATCATGTGACAAAAAAAAAACCTTCCTCTTATAATATTTTGGTCCCTTTTACTTCAAAATAAAATATTATGCAAGCTTGTGCATAAAATGTTTCTTTTTAGTTCACATTTGTACAAAATGTGCTATCATGTTGCAGGGTCATCCTTTTTTAATTCCAAATGCCAGCGTCTACTCCTGACTTTTTGACTGCACTCACAAAATTTAATTGGTTTTTTTTTCAAGATGTCAATACATTATTATTACAGCCTATGTATTTTTTCTTTGAAAGTTAAGTGCCATTACGATCACCCAATCAGCAGCTCTTTGATCAATATTATTTGACCAGCATCACTTTATTTGTGTCTTTTTATCTGAGTCTGTGTCTGGATCCATGTCAGATAAGACATTGCCATCAAACAGCATATTTTTAATTAACATGGCTAGCTTCTACTTCCGTGTGACCATGCAATGTGGATTTTTGAAAATATAAAAAATTAAATTTACTATCAAATTTCAATAGTAATACTATTGAAAAAAGGCATTTTTAAATTAAAGAAAGTTTCTATTTCAGATGACATGCCTCAGGACTTTCAATGCTGAAACGGAAACTGACATTATTTTCATCACCCTTCTAAATATCACATAAGGCCAAGTCAAATCCCCATGCATAGTGAGTATTTCTTTTAGTCATCTAATACGATTTAGAAAAAAATGTTTGAAAATTGCCAGCATTAAAATGTAGGTTTTCCAATATTTCCAAACTGTACTGGCAGTGCATATTTCTTTTCAACAAAGTCTTTTGCCTTTGACCTTTTTCTAATTAGGTAAAAAAGCAGTCGTGATTACAAATTACATGAGGCCATATCAAATCATCAATGCATAGTCAAAAACTAATCGTTCAATTAAGGACCGTTCAGAATTTAGGACTGGGGGGAGTGGGAGTTTTGCCCAAGGGGGTACTAACTTTTCGTGTTTCAAGGGGGGGGGTATTAATTTTTAACAACATTTCCAAAGGGGGAAGAAATTTTAACAAAGAAAAAATGTTATAAAACATGTATACTCTCACTTTATCACCCCTTTTTTACATGCTAAAGTCCGCGAAATGGCGCGAATCTGTACACGTGACCGTGTACAACAGTTAATAATATGTGTCTATTGCTTTTTATGTCAAGGGGGGGGGGAGTTACTAAAAATATGCATGAAACCTAAGGTTGGGGTACTAAAAATCCGCATGAGACTCAATGGGGGGTATCAATTTTTGACGGGCAAAACTCCCACCCCCCTAGTCATAAATTCTGCACGGTCCCTTAACAAATTATTTTGATTAATCATCAGTGCCTAGAATAATTATAACCTTATTGGCTCTAAATTGGTACAACATAAGCCTACTTATTATCTCAAATATCCATGTTCCTATCTATACATCTTTTTTTTTTCAGTCAAAACAAGATGAAGCCCAAAGATGTGAACAATTGAACATTGATGGACATTATATCTATACATGTATCCTGACAAGACATGAGAAATTTCAGCTGGGTCAATGTTGGCTATGCAGATGTTTAAAACAATACAACACACTGAAAGGACTGGATGAGGTGAGTTTTGTCGGAATGCAATCTTTTTTTTTACTGAAAATTAATTTTTATTTGTGTGTGATTGTATTTAGTTATCCATTGGATGAGAAAATCCCTGCCGGGTATAAGATACAAAAATCATGAGTGGCATGCTCGCACCTGCAACAGCTAAAAACTCCTCCCATAGCGATGCCACTCACCTAAACAATCCACCTATCCTTATTGATCTATCCTGTCCTTCTGGTAATACCAGAAAGCAGTTCCACTGCTGTCTTATTTACGTTTTTCTACGGCAACTGTCCTCTGCCACCAGGGGCGCATGAATCTGCTCAGTAGTTCCGCTTATCACATCCCCAGGGGACTGGCGCCACTGCTCCATTTTCCCGCCAAAAACATTCACACACCTGCTGTGTAGGATTTGGCAATGTGCCAAAATATCACTTTCCAATATACTTCCTGAACTCCATTCACATATTTTCCCTCACGTATTTCTCTGCCATTTCAATCAAAGCACATGCTTTCAGACAAATTGCAGATTTTATCATTGCCCAGTCAATTTTTCCCGTGCCATCACTGGGAATCTACCTCTTCATTTTCACATATAATGGGGGGTCGGGAGGGGGCGCCAGCGCTCCATTCCCCCTAAAAATGTCCCTCAATGGGTATATCTAGTATATCATATTCTTTTTCAGTTGACGTGGCAGTAAATCAGGCAATGCCCCGAGTGGACCAATTGCTTTAATATCATTTTGGACTTGGGACCAACTTTCCTGGAATTAAAGAACGAAGCAAAGAACCTCCTGTATGGCATACTCGCATAATATGGTGGAAGTAAGCAATATCATACCAGCAATTGATCCTGCAAACCAAAGCAAATTCTCAGATCAATGCAAGCTTGGATGACTTTGACCAACTTTTTAACCTTGCGGTGATGAAATACTGGAAACATTTTTTTGTGCAAGATAATTCATTAACGCATATATATATAGTAACCCAGAGAGTAAGGAGTACATTTGAAGAGCTTGAATTATTTAAATTACCAAATGTACTCGGAATGTATTGCAAAAATGCATATACTTTCTACAAGGGAACGTATTTCGAGGGTATGAATTTGCATATAGGGAGTATAAATGAGGTATAATCAAAATAATTCAAGAGCTTCAAATGTACTTTTGTTTCCTTTGGGAAGGAAGGAATCTGCATCAGCAGGTCTTGGAATTATTACGGACTTCTGAGGCTTTCACCAGCTATAGTGATCTGGATAATGAAAAAACAGACAAAATAATTTTTAGACGTATACTGCTCATGGAGAAAATTGGTTTTCATCACAAATTTCGACTCGGAGGCTAAATATTTGGGCAGATGACTAAATATAATTATATTCTATTTAAAATCAATGGTTCCTGAGATAGGCCGTTTGATATTGTATGAAATCCTGTTCTGTTATCTGAGCTGAGCAACTAACGTTCACCCTCCTAAAAAGTGGATTTTCTCTGTAAATATAAATATGTGCACTAGGTGCAAGATTCTACATGTATCAATGGGGTGTGAAATGTGAAGTAAAAAATGTAGTAATTAATCTAGCAATATAATTACTGTTGTACTGCAGATACATAACTTTGATATTCTCTTATGTGCAATTTGATATTTCTTTCTTTTTCTCTGTTTTACTATTTTATGCTGTATTCTTATATCTCTCCTAAGCTCCTAAGAAGGTAAAATCAAATAATTATAATTAAATTGTATTCTTATCCAATTGATATTGTACTATAACAATTTTATTTCTATCTGTAACATAATGTTATTTCAGTAGTCAGCCCAAACACATTTAGATGCAATTTGACCTTGTCAGCTAATACATCAAACAAAATTGTAAATTTGCAATGTTTGGTAAAGCATACATTCATAGAAATTGTTATTAAAAGCTATTGATCTCTGTATTACATATTATTTGCAGTTTGTTTATTATGATGGCGTTTCAGAAGCTATTAGACAAACATAGGCAGACAACACTGGCATGTAAATCAGTGTTTGCTTGTCAAGTTCATCAAGTCATTTTACATGTATGTTTGACATTTCATCAATTTAGCATAGTAAGACTTGTATAAAACGTTACTATATTGCCACATCTCTGGCTCTGGGAGTGTTAAGAGTCGGCCAAAGTAGCTGGTTCCTAATGACTAAGCACATGTCTAAAAGGTTAGCATATAGTGCCTAAGATGTTAGCTCATAGTGTCTAAGAGGTTAGCCCATAATGGTTAATGGGTACCTGAATGTGGCTGAAAATGTCTAACAAGTTAGCCAATACGGCTATGTCATGACTAGTGGGTTAGCACTCAGTGGCTAGTAAGTTAGCACTTGGTGGCTAATGAGTTAGCCCTTGATGGCTAATGAGTTAGTCATTGATGGCTAATGAGTTAGCCCTTGATGGCTAATGAGTTAGTCAGTTAGTCATTGATGGCTAATTAGTTAGTCATTGATGTCTAATTAGTTAGTCATTGATGGCTAACTAGTTAGTCAAAATCCGAGTGATCCAAACCAAAATATGTCTAACTTCTTAGACATAAATGTCTAAGTCATGGCCAAGTTAGGCGATTTTGGCTATGGGGGGGTAGCCGGTATATGCACGGTCACAAGTGCTAACATGTTAGCGCATTTTGTCTAAGAACTTAGACCGTATTTTTTTCAGTGTCTATCTCTCTCTCTATTTGATTGTGGATGGTACTTAAATTCTTTGTTATTGTATTTGACTGGGGATGGTACCTGAATTGATAGGCATGTTTACAGACACTCACACAGGCCTATCACTTTTCGGTGGTACATTTATCAAATGTTTTGCCTATTCGTCATATGTTTTCCCAACCTATGTATTGGTATAGGTGCATATTAGTTAATGTTTGGGGTGGTACCTCTATAGTCCTCCACCTCCACCCTTCAGTCAGGGGAGATGTATTGTATTACCCGTAGCGTAATACTGGCTGCCCTGAGGCATGGGTTCGAACCCACTTTCCACCATATGTCAATGACACGTTTCCCATTGCCCTGTGGCTATTGCAGTTCCCAATTTCCTAGCTAACATCTTCATTCTTCAGAGTGAAATTTGATGAGGACATCATTTCAAAGGAGTTTGTAGAGACAGTGAACCATGCCCTCTCATTGTCTTTCTGGCTACTGGGTATGGCCACTGGGTATGGCTGGCTCAGCCTTGCTGGCATGGCTACCTGGTCAGGTTAGCTATCTGTTGTCAAGGTTACCACCCAAGCATGACGCCATTTGTTTTCTTGGTGGGCAGCTGTCAGTTCGAGTTGTCCAGAAACCTTAACTGGCCACACTACAATGATACAACTCTGCAATGGACTTTTAGCAATGTTGTGCAGTGAAAGTTTGTCTACACTCTCTTGTAAATAAGCAGTGGCCAGTTGAACATAATCATTGAAATTATGTCATGAACTTAATTGTAGACAATTATAACTCAACTGGAACTCGTGCCAATTATATTCCTTAGTTATAATAATTACATCAGACCAAGTTATCCCACTTCTGTACTCTCCTTGTAAAAGTGAAGAATAACTAAGTGAATAAAATTCAAACTTTTGAGTTACTTTTTGCTTTAACTGGCTTCAATGCCAATACAAGGACCTTTGCTCTGTGGACAACTCCTACAAAATATCACAAGTGTGCCTTCAAAATTCGAGTTGAGCTGCCCTTTAAAATGGCCCTAAATTTCCACGAAAACTGAATAGAATTTTCAAGCACCATTTTGTGCCCTAGGTGGACTACTTAGTCGCAAATGACAGGGGTCTTAAGAAATCAGCTTTGTTAAATGAATTCCAGAGAATGGGGTAAATTGTCCCAAGATTTTAAGCCCCCAATAGAAAATTATACAAATAGATTTTCCCCTTTCTTTGCTGAATTGGTAAATGACAGGCTGTAGTCTAGCTTAAAGAATCCCAGCAGAAATTCTGACGCCAAATTAAGTCTTATCTGAGTTTGGCTGTCAAATTAAATGTTTTACACTTTGAATTTTATGTCACTCTTGATAAAAAGAAAGCCCCTGACAAAAACCTTCTCTCAATTTATGCAAATTGGTCAGTTGATATGCATCAGGCGCAAGTAGGCCTAAGTCAGGTGCTTTTTGGTCAATTGGTCAGTCAATTGGTCGTCAGCCACTTGGCTAAGCAAGCTAGATTCAGTGGTACCGCAAAAAGAGTAGCTTTACCATTGGCCTAAATGTCAGGACACTGTATTTGAAAAAGTGTTCTGGAAATATTTCCCAGGGCACTGCAGTGCAGCCCTCCCTTTTGGTTCTTTCTATTTCCAGTTAAGTCAAAACAGGCATCAGGAGAGCACTGTCCTAGAATGGGAAGAATGAAAGGAAGCATGCTCTTTTGTACATGTGCCCTGTGGGTAGGATTTTCTTCTTACCATTACTGGCATTAGAAGTCACAAAGACAGAGCCAGAACCATGAATATTGATCAGAGTAGGACAAACATGTCCCTGCCATAACAGCTTTTGACTGTCTGCATTTAGTCTGTACCTCTGTCTCTCTCTCTGTCTTTCTGTCTCTCTGTCTTTGATGTGGTCTAAGGACAACTCCCAGGTGTGATCCTCCACCGGAAATGATTGCTGCTTCCGGCGATGGAGAGACACCTATCGGGTTACCTTATAAGGTGGCCAACTGTCAATTAGGCCAGGGGATCAGCTTTCTCTTTTTCAAGTTGATTATTTCTATCACAACAAAGGTGCAGTCCTCATGTGACATTTCTTACCACTACCCTGGCATTGGTGGTGATGATGTTAGAATTTGAATTCTGTGGAACTTCGCAAAAATAGACCAGAGCCTTCCTCTAAATATGCAATTAAAGGAGGAGTGTCTACACTAGCCCTAAGTATGTCGTTCACTTGGTCGGTGGGACCTTTTCATGTCCTCTGCCCAGCACAGGTTCAGATTGCAGGGACCGCCCAGAACAACATTTGACGTGCGTCGGGCTGGGTTTATTGGCGAGAACAAAACTGCAGGTTGAAGATCTATTAGGAAGCAAAGGGGGGTATTAGTGGTAGTAGCCACACAGCCAAACAAGTGGAGACAAAAGGGGGAGGGTTTGGCTTAAAAGGGTGAAATAAAGGCACCTGCAAAGGGGAAGGGGGGACACAGGTACTTGTCAAATAAAGGACACCCCCCCCCCCTTCTGACTACCCCCGAAAGGCCAATATGACCACATGGCCCATAATTTAAATCTATTACGATTTTACGCCTGTGACCTCTTTGTAAATAAATTGAACATTTTTCAGGACTTTTTCAGCAAATTGTGTATTTTTTGCCAGTCTGTTGCATATTGGCAGGTTGTGTCATAACCTCTGCCTCCTTTTACCCGACGTTAAAAATGTTCAGAAAAGTTCAATTGTCCGGCACAAATGAGTCTGCCACTCCTATGCATAGAATATACGGTTCTACTGCATCTATATATATATATTGCAAATTTCTTCAAAGACGGCCTTGGCAAGAAAAAGGTATAACAAAAAAGTACAGTAACCGTCATAATGATGGCCATTTCTTAACGGTTATGTGCATGAGACCTTCCTTCATTAATGCATTCAAAATATTTACGATATCATCAGAAATGTGTTTCAAAGTTGTTTTGACATATTTGGTAACTCTATCTATGAGAATATCACAACTATATGGTGCAGTGAGTAGTTGTGGGCCATTTCTCAATATGGGGTATAGGGCAACTACTAGAGTTGCCATGGCAGGCAACCCACAAACTCTGAGAATCAGTGAGAGGTCAAAGCCCAGGTCATTCACACAAAAGTCCCAAGTGATTTGTTACATGGACGTCTGCCTTCTCTGCTTATTATTACAGAGACAATTTTCTGTGACATTTTAACTACCCACTGTGTTATTCTCCTAGCCCCAACTTCTCCGTGCTTGTCTCTGACTTCTGAAGTTCACACAGCACTCAGATCATAAAATCGAAATTTGACGACCAGGTAAACGGTGGTCAGATATTTGAGCAGTCAGCCAATATGAAGTGGACAATGAAATGGCAAGATGAACTTCATGTAGGCCTATTTGTTTTCAAATAGCATCTATGGTTCACAATAGGTGTCTCTTCAGCTATACTTCTTCATTGGCAAGAAGAAAATGCACATTTAGGAGGTTCTGCAGTCTGCATGCACTATAAGTTTGCTACAATTGAACAAAAGTCATTTATGAATATAATTATTCATATATATTTATATCATATTATTTATTTCCCAATAAACAACAACTCAAAATGTTGACGTTTCACACCAAGTCAAGGGAGCAAGGCGAACGGTTAATCCACTCCTCTTCAATATGTTCACGACATATTGTCATTTAATGCTTACACTTCAAATCCCAAACGCATATAGACTGGGGCATGTACAAGATATTTTGATCTGGGGTGGATCAAATTGTGAGGGTATACCCCTGTGATGTTTGTACCCCGAACAGGTCCCTATGCTTGGGCTGAATCTGTATTCTGGATCACAGTTTACTTACATGCTGTGTGCCTGTGTAAATGTGCCATTGTGGGGCTACACCTGCCTATTGTGAGATTCACAATGGCCAACACAGCTTCTGTCTGTTCAAATGTTGGTCCAAAAGTTGGCAAATCATAGGAACTACAAGACAGGCGATGTTGGGCATAATTCTGCCATTTTCTTGCACCCAGTGCATTTCAAGTTACACATTCGTGATTCCATTCAAAATTCTCCTTCACTTCGAACAGTTCCATGCACAGACAATTTTAGACCAAGTTTGGAAGTTGACTTCCATGTTTCACGAAACTGTAATCGATTGAGGACTGCACAAATTGCCCAGAATACTTCGCAACATTTCATGCCAAAATTAAATCTCAGTACAATGTTGCATGTAACAGGGAGTTCTTCAGGTTGCTGCTTCCCAGTACCTACATGTAACTCAGTGCTAACCAATTACAGTCAGGGCTCAGAAGCCAGGTCAATCAACATTCAACATGTCAACTAAATCAGACAATATCTATCTATCTATCTATCTATCTATCTATCTATCTATCTATCTATCTATCTATCTATCTATCTATCTATCTACCTATCTATCTATCTATCTATCTATTTATAAGAGAAGTGGTATCTATCTACATCTCCAAACATTTCGACATTCGTGAGAACCATTCACTGACAAGTATGTTTGCACAGAACTCAAGACCTTGTTGTGTATTTGATATGTCATGCATGAAATAGATATGCGTTAAAAGACCAATATCAATCCTAGTTTTTATTCACATTTTGTTTTTCTGATATTGAATCGTGGACTCAATTTCTATGTCTATTGTCCCAGACAGTTATACCTGTATGCATGCATAGGAAATATCTTCACAAAGCATTGATATTTTGAATCAGGTGAATTAGAATAAGTCATTCATGATTCGTATAATATATACATCTATATTTTTATCATGAAATGGTTGGCCCTATATGCAACTCAAAGAAAAACCACATGTCTAGGCAACTTCATGAGTTGTAAGTCACGTCAGGGAAATTATACACTCTAAAAAATGTCGGGACAAAATTGGTTTTTAGCTCGTCTGTTTTCTTTGAAAACGAAGAGCTATTGTCGTCACTCGATCGGCGTCGTCCTCGTCCTCGTTGTCCCGGTTAAGGTTTTTGTAAGTGTCCATTTGTGACCTTAGTTTTGCACTTAGAGTTATGAAATTTGGTACAGGTATGGGGCTATGGGTATGGATCAGGAACATGTCGAGAAATCCTAGATGGCTGCCATTTTGTGGCGGCCATGTTGGCAGCCATCTTTCTTTGTTCTTGAACTGCCCATTGTGACCATAATATTTCACTTACAGCTATAAAATTTGGTACAGGTATGGGACTCTGGGTATGGATCGGGAACATGTCGAGAAATCCAAGATGGCGGCCATTTTGTGGCGGCCATTTTGGCAGCCATCTTTCTTCATTCTTTAACTGCCCATTGTGACATTAATATTTCACTTACAGTTATGAAATTTGGTACAGGTATTGGCCTGTGGGTGTGGATCAGGAACATGTTGAGAAATCCAAGATGGCGGCCATTTTGGCAGCCATCTTTCTTTATTTCTTGAATTGCCCATAGTGACCTCAATAATTAACTTACAGTTATGAAATTTGGTACAGGTATTGGCCTGTGGGTGTGGATCAGGAACATGTTGAGAAATCCAAGATGGCGGCCATTTTGGCAGCCATCTTTCTTTATTTCTTGAATTACCCATAGTGACCTCAATAATTAACTTAGAGTTATGAAATTTGGTACAGGTATGGGCCTGTGGGTATCGATCGAGCACATGTTGAGAAATATTAAGATGGCGGCCATTTTGTGATGGCCATTTTGTGGTGGCCATTTTGGCAGCTATCTTTCTTCATTCTTGACCTGCCCATTGCCATCTCAATATTATAAGAGTTATGAAATTCGGTACAGGTATTGGCCTATGGGTATCGATTAGGAACATGTTGAGAAATCCAAGATGGCGGCCATTTTGGCAGCCTTCTTTCTTCTTGAACTGCCCATTGTAACCTTAAAATATCGCTTAGGGTTATGAATTTAGGTATTGGCCGGTGGGTGATAACCTGCCACACATTGATAGATTTCACTTTAACAGACGAGCGTTGAAACCGCTTGCGGTTCTGGTTTAGATTCAAAATGGTTTTTTGAAAAACCAAATTTCAATGCAAAACCAAAATGGATTTTTAAAAAAATGGATTTTTAAAAAAATCCATTTTGGTTTTTTGCATTGAAATTTGGTTTTTCAAAAAACCATTTTGAATCTAAAAAACCAATTTTGTCTGGAATTTTTTAGAGTGTATGGAGTTGCAGAGAAATATGAATCATGTCAAAGGGATGGCTTTCTCCTGTGATTGCCATGCTTCCAGTTCCTTCACACATGCTTGGTTCTACATCCGTCATGGTGTAAATTTGGGGCCTAAATGCCTCGATTTCAGGCCTTAGTTTTATGCTGCAGGTCACAGTAAGGAATAGGCCTGAAGGCAAATCCCCCCTCATCTGTCTTGGGATAATAAGGTTAAAGTCTCAATCAAAGACATGCTGACATCTTGACAAATTGACAATAGATAGAAATAACAAGGTGTCAAGGTGTATAGGGGCAGGGATAGCACTTTTACAATTGGAGATCTAGTATACAGCCTAAATGCTAGTATAAGATAGCAGAGGAGAAGAAAATAACACTTTAAACACTTGACTGGTTGACTTGATCAAGTACGTCTACAGAGCAATCGATTTTTGGAAAATAAAAATTGACTACCATCCAAAGTGGAATTCACTCCCAGATTACTGTCATCCGCAATAGAACAACATAAACAGACAGACAGGCAGATTATAAAGCAGATAGATAGATAGATAGATAGATAGATAGATAGATAGATAGATAGATAGATAGATAGATAGATAGATAGATAGATAGATAGATAGATCTACTTTGTAATGTATATATTTCAAACTGTGAAATTCACACATGGGGTGTGGCTTGATAGTAGCAGTGATTGGTTGTGACAAATATGCCAAAATATTAGAGGGAAAATAATTTTGTCTAAACATGAAAAAATACACATATATGTGGTACTTTAGACACGCAATAGCTCGTCTGCTAAGCGCAGGAAATGTTGGCTTGTTGTTGTGTTTGTTGCATGCACAAATTTGAATAAATGACATTTTGGACAACAGCAATAAAAATTGGGATTTGAAAAAGTTTGGAAATAACATAAATTATAATGATTTAAAAAGTATAAATGCCCCCTAAAATCTATTCAGTTGGCAGTAATTTGTCGAAATGCAGTAATTTGTTATATCATGTCAAATAATTGCAAGTTTCAAATCCTGATATTCAGCATAAAGTCAGAAAAAAACTGAGAGCAGTTGAAGACATTTCTTTGAAGGGAGCATGATATATGGGGGATAGGAATAATAAAGGAGGAAAAAATGAGACATTTGTCTGCAGGAATTGAGATATTTTACCCAATGACATTAATCAAAGTCCACGTAATATCTAGATTGGCGTAATTCAAGAAATGTTCCTCAGCCAAGTTGTATTTTTTCACACTTTAGGGCCAGATCTGTTGACAGGGCCCTGCAGTTTTATGGGCGGCCAAGTGGGGTGCAGGGCTCCTAGTAATTGAGGGGGTCTCCCTCTTACCCCCTGCGAATATGTCGTGTTTGCAAATAAGTTGGAATAGGCCTGTATAGATCTTTGATATTAGATATATATACGAAAGCTTCGTTCAACATTTAAAAAGGATGCATAAAAGACATTTCAAAGTTCAAGCAGCAGTTAGTGCAACTCACAGAACATGAATTTTAAAATAGATTTAAAATTCATTGACATCAACATACGAAGTTCATCTTGGCTGTATGAATATTTTCAGACTAAGCTTGGTAATATGTAAATGGCACTGCCATGAAATTCGCGCAGCATTGTCAAAGAACTAATGCATTATCTTCAGCTTTCCATGCAGAAGGCCAATTTATCTTTTTAAAGGACTGGGCAAATGGGCAGATAGATAGAAAAGATAGATAAGATCAGATCTATAGATAAGATTAGATAGATAGATAGATGGATAGATAGATGGATAGATAGATAGATAGATAGATAGATAGATGGACAGATAGATGGATAGATAGATAGATAGATATATAGATAGATAGATAGATAGATAGATAGACAGATTGCATTGACAGAGCTCTGTGTAATTCAAATCTGTGTTAATTTCATCTATTAATTTGGATCTATTATGTTAAATTGTTGATGTTACATAACGGAGATCAATAAAACCATAGCTATTCAGAGATGACTGTTTACTATTAGACTGTTACATAATTTGTTGATAGTTAATGAAGATTATGTAACCTTAAGTGTTGTTATGATTTCTTACTTGGTGAGCCATTTAAGTCATTAACTTTTGTTTTGACTTTTTCAGTCACTTCTTACAATCAGGGGTATGGAAATAATTATTTTCAATGTTGATACACATGTTGATTTAAATCCCTGAAAGAAGTCATTGGAGGTTGTTATACGACAAGACTGGAATTTTAAAACAATTTTGAAAGATATTTGAGGTATTTTAATTATTTTCCAAACTAAACTCTGACTAAACTACTAGCTCCACTTTTATGGCAACTACAGGCACTTCCTGTTCAGGCAGTCACTGCAGACAGGAGCACCACACAGAATGAGCTGTCCTTGTGCTAAGTGAGCTTCGCTCATGGCTGCCTTCGGCAGCCATGAGCTGCGCTCATATTAAGAATTATTATTACCTATGGGGTCTCTCGGTCGTCTGAGATGTTTGATTAGTTTCAAGCCTATTCAGTATTGTCATCATGTTTGAAGTCTTTGAGTTGGACCGTCTGGATGTGCCACCCATGATTCTCATCCCTCTGATATTAAAGCAATAGGACTCTCAAAACTCATGTTCTGTCTGTAGTTGTTTGCATTGCTCAAATTTACCTATAATTTCTTCTGTTTATTTTTCCAGAGATCAGATGGATCTAACTCAGTTTTTTCGGGAGACGCCGGCGACGGTCGTCAGGGGCCACGTCGGACGCATTCAACAGGGTCGTCAGTGACGTCATCTGCTCCGTCATGGAACTTACGCCATGGATTACCCCTTGAGACGATACCCCAGAATGGAGTGTGGGTGCAGGGCCAAAATAATGTAAGCTTATTTGTCAACAATTAATAAACAATTAATCTGTATCTATCTATCTATCTGTCTATCTATCTATCTATCTATCTATCTATCTATCTATCTATCTATCTATCTATCTATCTTACAGATGAAGTCCTGGGGTAAAGTTAGGATATTAGGGCCTATGACTTTAGTTAAAACAAAACTCTAGGCCTATAGAGGTCGGCCTAGCAGGTCCATTGCCCATCTAAAACCAGGCTGGAGATTCAACGCAATAATGAAAAAAAACTTAAAAAAACAAAAATTGGTTAAATGGGTGAATGTAAAATTGTCTGAGGAAAATCAGAGGAGGTCGTTTTAATCATTATTTAATCAGCCCATCCATGTCTGAGCAGGTTGAAAACTTCTTTGTACTTCAAAAACTGATAAAATTCAGTGTTCTGATTTGTCAGATGACTGCTTCACTTTGATTGGTGACACATGACAGGTCATAGGTCAGTGGTCACGTGATGAGGTCAGAGTTTCCCGTCATGCACTCTGCCTCCAATACTTTTATTAGTTTATCATTTTGGCACGTTTTTGCATGTTTACAGTTGGGAAGTTCATGTTTATGGCTTTCACTAAATTCCTTTTATTCCACATAGTGTGGGTAATGAAAACAAAAAGAGTCCCTAATCTGAAGTGACATCGTCAGACAACCAGTTCGTCTGGTCCCAATTGGCCATGGAGGTCGTCTGCTTTGCTCGTTGAAAGATGTCTAACTTTCTTATACAAGAAGAGACACCTTTAACTTTGCTAAATGTTGGCAAATTATTGAAGACATTTTGATTATAAAAAGAAAGCAGAAAAAAGTTAGCAATGAAAGTTATGTGAAACTTCAACATGCTAGTTAACTTTATAAAATGCACAGATGTAATTTTCTGAAAATTGTACATTTTCAATTTACAAAGATATTTATGTGCAATGAATGGATCCACTTTGATTAAAGACCTCAGGATTATGAGATATGATGTCATATCAATGTATGAATAGCCCTATAAGGAGCTATTATGTTATTGGGTCTATCATCCTTCAAGTTTCAAGGGGGTTCCAGTGGGAAAGTGCTTAATATTGAAGAGCCCTCACTGGACCCTTACATTAAGTAAACACAAATATATGATCTGCCTGATGTGTATACCAATATGGAATGAAATGTCATACACAAGCTATATATCCACCAAATAAGTCTTAACACCAGTGCTACCAATGACACTTTATTGAATGCCTGGGAACCACATTCATACATGTACATTTATAAATAATGAATATTAATAAACACCTGGAGCAGTTCATATCTCAGGTGAATTAATGTTACATGAAAGAGAAAGGAAATTATTCATGAGAGAGTTCATCTGGAGTCTCTTCTGTCATCTTTGTCCATGTACAAAGACTTGGGATTGGAGTTAGCAGAGTGGGAACATTTCTGTTATAGGCCCTATATTAATATGTTGCCATGGCAACGACTGAATAGAGACCACTGGCATTTTGGGAGGTTCAATTGCACCTGATTTCGTGTAATTTCTAGCAGTAATTCCGCGGAAAATGGCAGGAAATTTACTCGAATCAAACAAGCAGGGGCACACTGGGCAAAGGAGACTAGCAGCAATAAAACGCCCCCTTTGTGGAGTGAATTACCCCAGGTAGGGGCTGGTCGTTGGCCAGTTTGGGCCTATAAGGGTCAGGAGCAGGGGCTGGAAGGGCAGGTAGGCTCCATGGTGGAACATTGAAGGCAGAACACACAGGTGCCGCACAATGCCCCCTAAACCACATTGCCACAAAATTGTCCTTTTTCTGAATAATTCCCCTTTTAACCCGGATTAATAGCTTTATGGGCTCATATAAGAAAATAGGAAAATGCAGTTCCTGCAATAATCAGAACTTTTAACAAAGAACACAGCCCTCAAGACTAGCACATAGCCTCCAGCCATACGATTCCAGAATTCCAAAAAGTTAAGAAAAAAAAAATCGAAGGAAATTCAGGAATGAGTAAAGACAGAACAAAACACTGGAGACAGAATAAAAAACAAAAAACAAAACACATCTGTTTTTGTTTTTGTGTTAGTTTTGTTGACACGCCAAGCTAGTAGTTGCTACATGATAATGTTAAACAGGTTCATGGAACTGACAAAGGCCAATTGTTGGAATAAATTTATAATTCAAGCCACACACAGCCAGCAACTGCATTTGAAGACAGAGTCTGGCAGACTTTCAATGGGAATTTGAAATTGAAGTCTATGTAAGAGTCTATGCTATGGTAGGACAATGATGCCATCCAAAGGGCAAGTGTTCATAGATCATCTATGATAGATAGATAGATAGATAGATAGATAGATAGATAGATAGATAGATAGATAGATGATGTTATGAATGTTTTACAGCAAATACAATTAAAGACTGCCCCAATTTAACAACACACCCTCACGCCTTTTGGTCAGTAAGCATTGTTGTTGACTCAACATAATTCAGAGCATTGATCAATACAGCTGGCCTTTTTGGTGTCCGAATGGTCAGCTAATATTGACCAAAGCAATTGTTTATCCCTCAGCCAATCAATACCTTGGAAACAATGAACTCTGGCGCTTGAGAGAAGTGTGTTTTCAACAATTGATATGGATTTTTAGGATCTTTCATACCCTGGAGGGGTGTGAAAACAGGGCAAATAAATTAAAGGGTCCCAACCCTATTGATTAACTATAGTCAATCAGATTTTCAACAAAAATGTAATTGCTTTATTGGTACGCGTATAAAGATCTGTCATTAATGTTATAACTCCATATTGACAGCAAATATGGCCATTTACTTCATAAAGTTGATAGATAAATAGCTAAAATTAGGATCCCCATTCAGGCAACCCTATTTTACCAAATTTTGGGTAATATTTCAATGGATAAGACTGATACAGACGAAAGAATATTTTTTGCTATGAGTAAAAAAGAATTGTCTACTCAATGACACCACATCAATCACACCCTCAATAGATTTCTATTTCTTTTGACAGAGCCCCGGAAGTGACAAAGACTCAGAGAGCCAGTGTTCCGCGGACGTCTCAAATGCGGATAGCGGAAGAGGATCCAATGATGACGGATCAGAACAACCTTTCAGGGCCTCATCTCCAGCAGGTAATTATCAATTTTCAAAATAAACCTTGCATGCTTTTTTTAATGTATTTCAATCTAGAAATATGCTGCCAAAAGTTCCTTGGTCAATATTAATTAGAAGATATAAACTCAAAATCGTCTGTTCACTGAACAGACTGAGTGCCACACTTAAAAACTCCAATAACAAAGTATGGGAAAATACCTGGAACCAGCAACAGTACCTCAATAAACAAAGGCATTAGATTGCTGGGGTCTAACCCTTGTTAAATCAACCTGCTTTGAATGCTAATGGCAATTTCACGCGCATGCTGCCACATGGTAATTTAAAACCCTTTTGAAAAAGACTCTTGCCTGGAACGCCCTCTGGCATACTGTTGGCGAATTACTGTGCACTCTGGTGTCAGTGACAATCAACAAACACAACTCAGAATGCTGTGCACCTTGGTGTTTGTTCAAACTGAGAATGAATAATTATTGAACACAAATACTCCTTTCCTGCGATGCTAAAGCACAAGTTGGCTGCAGATTATAATACTGAACAGCAGATTATTAATAGGATTTTGGAAATGAATAAGCAGAAGGTGAAGTCACACCTCTAATGGGGTAGCAAGCTGGTGACCCCAATTAGAGATGAGGTGCACAGAGGGTGAAATGGAATTGTCGAAGATTATTTTAGAAAGGAACATGTGACCTGCAATACATTTGGCTTAAGACTAATACATCAAAAAGCAGGTTATTCAGCAATTGTGATATTGATGAACTGAAACAACTGTGTATGTGTGACAACGATTCTGAGTAGTGCAGCACACGACTATAGCTATCAACATTGTATCAGAAAGTATCAATAATTTGACCCCTTTGTTTTCTCTTTCAGTTGACATGTCATCAGCCCAAAACAGTCCGGCAAAAGCATCAACCTCTCAACCGCCTCTTCCGACCAAAAACCTGCAACCAGGGGCACACCCGCCTCCGTATCCTCCCAAGCGCTCCCTGGTGCATGGTGATGGAAACCACAATTACCACAGAGGGCAGCACGATGCAGCCCGTTCAACTCCTGACCGTTTATACCAGGGACACCACCAGTTACCCCCTCGAC
Organism: Platynereis dumerilii; assembly: GCA_026936325.1. Lineage (NCBI taxonomy): Eukaryota > Metazoa > Annelida > Polychaeta > Phyllodocida > Nereididae > Platynereis > Platynereis dumerilii. The sequence goes on along the minus strand of JAPTHN010000062.1, from coordinate 106,095 downwards.
CTCCGAAAGGCGAGAACATGAAAATAAGACAAGGGAACGGAGGTCTCTACTATGCCAGTCACGTATAGTGTGATCTGCATCACTCAAATTGTTTCATGTCAGATACAGAACTGTGACAATGATCTGATGAAACAACTGACTGTGATTGTGATCGCTTCATAAACTGTTCAATTGTGGTCGTTAAGACTTGAGTTAAACTCTTTTCAAAAAGAAACATGCTGGACACTTGCCTTATTATTTCATAATGGTGCTCATTACGTGAAACGTAAATCGTAGAACTTAGATGCGGGTCTTTAATGTACTTAGCTTAATTACGGCTCTATGCCGCTAAACTCTGGTTTGTGCCAAAACAGTGTAGTATGACAGTTAGCTATGCTAGTATTATTGCTTCCTTTGTAAAGTTATAGCAAAGTCATTTCGCAATAAAAAAATTGCAGCTAGCTTGTTTAATTTGAAAATTTGTTGACTGATTAAGTTTACCTGAAAACTGTTTAATGTGCAATAAAGTAACATTTCATATCAAATTATCAAGTATATTTTGCATTTTGTTGATGAAATATCATCATTAACCTGAAATTTGTCAAGGTCATGCAATAAGTGTTCCATTACTTCATTAATCAATTAAACCTGATCTCACTGGTCATTAATTGTGTGCACTGTGATTCATGATTGCTTTATTGTATGATCATTTTGTAAAGTGAAATGTTACTTGCTGTAAATATGTTTATAAATTGAACCAATGCATAAGTTATCATGCATACATTTGTAAAATAAATCTACAAATTGTAAACTGCATGAATTTTTCTTTTTTCTTGTTTCAAGCTGGAGAAAAATTAAATTAATAGTATTTGTTTCAAGCACATAGAGTCCTATCTTTACTTGTCACTATAGTGGTTCCACGTAGGTAAGGAGACTGTGTCACAGCGACACAGCGTCTGGAAACAAGGGTCAAAAGATTTTTAAGAAATGGTTTCAGGATGTATTCTTTTCTAGAGTATTCAGCAATGGATGACTCTTTAAACGCTTCAAATACACTGCTCACACTTAAAATCGCACACCTTTTAACACAGCTTGAAAACTAACTTTTAATCGAGATATGGTCATATAATTTTGCACTAAGGTGGCTGTATATTCCTGACCTAACGTAAAAGTTTCATCGAAAAACATTGAGAATCGGCTGCATCAGTTGATTCAGTTCACATTTAGTGAGACTGCCTCAAAAACCAAAATTAAAAACTAATGCAAATTGAGCTAGGTAACAATTTTGCATTATTAAGTCTAATCTATCAGAACCAAATTGTCGGAGTTCATGGTTTGTGAAAGTGGTTCCATTGTCTCCTTCAGGCATTTTTACTGCATTTTGTTGCATGGTTTTGGGTTGGATTTTAGCCCAAGTTGGTGTTTTTCACATTTTGTTAGTCACATTCTCTTCCAAAAGGTTTTGTCATGAGCTTGGACAATTACGTCAATGTGACAATTTTTTGTAAGGCAATCTTGTTGGGACTTCTTTGTTGACAATTTGAAACCATAAAGACGTGGATGCAGGGCGTCCCTATGGGGGGCACGGGGAGGGGGGGGGAGAGCACGTGCCCCCGCCCCCATATTGGACCTGTGTCCCCTCAGCAGGTGCCCCCCCGTATGAAATTTTTAAAGGACGAGGGTCCAGAGGTTCCAAAAACCGACCGGTTGTCAATTTGTGGCCTATTCCATATAAGGAGATGGGGGCCATAAAATCTTAATTGATCAAGAGAGCTGATTGGTTTCCTGGAAAAGGTCTTAGCCAATTGGAAGAGGGGTACAAATTGTATAATTCTTTCAATGCTATACTTCAGCTTCATAGCTTTATAGACCTTTGATATTTTAGGGGTCATAAAAGTTCTATTATTTCTGACCAATCAGATTGAAAGATGACCTGCCAATCAAAGTTATAAGACAAAATCCGTATTAATTCAATATATTCCTTAATTTCTTTAGAAATATGAACTTTGAAACACCAGAAATAGCACTAATTATGTGAAATTGTACAATGAAACGAAATATATGAAAATTGTATAAATATATGAAATATATCTCATTGTATTCCATTGTTTATGAAGAGGAATGAGAGATGTTGACTGTTTGGAGGTTGGACACAGAATGACCATGGGTCAACCCACCCTGCTTTTATAGTAGGTCCCCCTCCTTTTAAAGGACGAGGGTCCAGAGGTTCCAAAAACCGACCGGTTGTCAATTTGTGGCCTATTCCATATAAGGAGATGGGGGCCATAAAATCTTAATTGATCAAGAGAGCTGATTGGTTTCCTGGAAAAGGTCTTAGCCAATTGGAAGAGGGGTACAAATTGTATAATTCTTTCAATGCTATACTTCAGCTTCATAGCTTTATAGACCTTTGATATTTTAGGGGTCATAAAAGTTCTATTATTTCTGACCAATCAGATTGAAAGATGACCTGCCAATCAAAGTTATAAGACAAAATCCGTATTAATTCAATATATTCCTTAATTTCTTTAGAAATATGAACTTTGAAACACCAGAAATAGCACTAATTATGTGAAATTGTACAATGAAACGAAATATATGAAAATTGTATAAATATATGAAATATATCTCATTGTATTCCATTGTTTATGAAGAGGAATGAGAGATGTTGACTGTTTGGAGGTTGGACACAGAATGACCATGGGTCAACCCACCCTGCTTTTATAGTAGGTCCCCCTCCTTTTAAAGGACGAGGGTCCAGAGGTTCCAAAAACCGACCGGTTGTCAATTTGTGGCCTATTCCATATAAGGAGATGGGGGCCATAAAATCTTAATTGATCAAGAGAGCTGATTGGTTTCCTGGAAAAGGTCTTAGCCAATTGGAAGAGGGGTACAAATTGTATAATTCTTTCAATGCTATACTTCAGCTTCATAGCTTTATAGACCTTTGATATTTTAGGGGTCATAAAAGTTCTATTATTTCTGACCAATCAGATTGAAAGATGACCTGCCAATCAAAGTTATAAGACAAAATCCGTATTAATTCAATATATTCCTTAATTTCTTTAGAAATATGAACTTTGAAACACCAGAAATAGCACTAATTATGTGAAATTGTACAATGAAACGAAATATATGAAAATTGTATAAATATATGAAATATATCTCATTGTATTCCATTGTTTATGAAGAGGAATGAGAGATGTTGACTGTTTGGAGGTTGGACACAGAATGACCATGGGTCAACCCACCCTGCTTTTATAGTAGGTCCCCCTCCTTTTAAAGGACGAGGGTCCAGAGGTTCCAAAAACCGACCGGTTGTCAATTTGTGGCCTATTCCATATAAGGAGATGGGGGCCATAAAATCTTAATTGATCAAGAGAGCTGATTGGTTTCCTGGAAAAGGTCTTAGCCAATTGGAAGAGGGGTACAAATTGTATAATTCTTTCAATGCTATACTTCAGCTTCATAGCTTTATAGACCTTTGATATTTTAGGGGTCATAAAAGTTCTATTATTTCTGACCAATCAGATTGAAAGATGACCTGCCAATCAAAGTTATAAGACAAAATCCGTATTAATTCAATATATTCCTTAATTTCTTTAGAAATATGAACTTTGAAACACCAGAAATAGCACTAATTATGTGAAATTGTACAATGAAACGAAATATATGAAAATTGTATAAATATATGAAATATATCTCATTGTATTCCATTGTTTATGAAGAGGAATGAGAGATGTTGACTGTTTGGAGGTTGGACACAGAATGACCATGGGTCAACCCACCCTGCTTTTATAGTAGGTCCCCCTCCTTTTAAAGGACGAGGGTCCAGAGGTTCCAAAAACCGACCGGTTGTCAATTTGTGGCCTATTCCATATAAGGAGATGGGGGCCATAAAATCTTAATTGATCAAGAGAGCTGATTGGTTTCCTGGAAAAGGTCTTAGCCAATTGGAAGAGGGGTACAAATTGTATAATTCTTTCAATGCTATACTTCAGCTTCATAGCTTTATAGACCTTTGATATTTTAGGGGTCATAAAAGTTCTATTATTTCTGACCAATCAGATTGAAAGATGACCTGCCAATCAAAGTTATAAGACAAAATCCGTATTAATTCAATATATTCCTTAATTTCTTTAGAAATATGAACTTTGAAACACCAGAAATAGCACTAATTATGTGAAATTGTACAATGAAACGAAATATATGAAAATTGTATAAATATATGAAATATATCTCATTGTATTCCATTGTTTATGAAGAGGAATGAGAGATGTTGACTGTTTGGAGGTTGGACACAGAATGACCATGGGTCAACCCACCCTGCTTTTATAGTAGGTCCCCCTCCTTTTAAAGGACGAGGGTCCAGAGGTTCCAAAAACCGACCGGTTGTCAATTTGTGGCCTATTCCATATAAGGAGATGGGGGCCATAAAATCTTAATTGATCAAGAGAGCTGATTGGTTTCCTGGAAAAGGTCTTAGCCAATTGGAAGAGGGGTACAAATTGTATAATTCTTTCAATGCTATACTTCAGCTTCATAGCTTTATAGACCTTTGATATTTTAGGGGTCATAAAAGTTCTATTATTTCTGACCAATCAGATTGAAAGATGACCTGCCAATCAAAGTTATAAGACAAAATCCGTATTAATTCAATATATTCCTTAATTTCTTTAGAAATATGAACTTTGAAACACCAGAAATAGCACTAATTATGTGAAATTGTACAATGAAACGAAATATATGAAAATTGTATAAATATATGAAATATATCTCATTGTATTCCATTGTTTATGAAGAGGAATGAGAGATGTTGACTGTTTGGAGGTTGGACACAGAATGACCATGGGTCAACCCACCCTGCTTTTATAGTAGGTCCCCCTCCTTTTAAAGGACGAGGGTCCAGAGGTTCCAAAAACCGACCGGTTGTCAATTTGTGGCCTATTCCATATAAGGAGATGGGGCCATAAAATCTTAATTGATCAAGAGAGCTGATTGGTTTCCTGGAAAAGGTCTTAGCCAATTGGAAGAGGGGTACAAATTGTATAATTCTTTCAATGCTATACTTCAGCTTCATAGCTTTATAGACCTTTGATATTTTAGGGGTCATAAAAGTTCTATTATTTCTGACCAATCAGATTGAAAGATGACCTGCCAATCAAAGTTATAAGACAAAATCCGTATTAATTCAATATATTCCTTAATTTCTTTAGAAATATGAACTTTGAAACACCAGAAATAGCACTAATTATGTGAAATTGTACAATGAAACGAAATATATGAAAATTGTATAAATATATGAAATATATCTCATTGTATTCCATTGTTTATGAAGAGGAATGAGAGATGTTGACTGTTTGGAGGTTGGACACAGAATGACCATGGGTCAACCCACCCTGCTTTTATAGTAGGTCCCCCTCCTTTTAAAGGACGAGGGTCCAGAGGTTCCAAAAACCGACCGGTTGTCAATTTGTGGCCTATTCCATATAAGGAGATGGGGGCCATAAAATCTTAATTGATCAAGAGAGCTGATTGGTTTCCTGGAAAAGGTCTTAGCCAATTGGAAGAGGGGTACAAATTGTATAATTCTTTCAATGCTATACTTCAGCTTCATAGCTTTATAGACCTTTGATATTTTAGGGTCATAAAAGTTCTATTATTTCTGACCAATCAGATTGAAAGATGACCTGCCAATCAAAGTTATAAGACAAAATCCGTATTAATTCAATATATTCCTTAATTTCTTTAGAAATATGAACTTTGAAACACCAGAAATAGCACTAATTATGTGAAATTGTACAATGAAACGAAATATATGAAAATTGTATAAATATATGAAATATATCTCATTGTATTCCATTGTTTATGAAGAGGAATGAGAGATGTTGACTGTTTGGAGGTTGGACACAGAATGACCATGGGTCAACCCACCCTGCTTTTATAGTAGGTCCCCCTCCTTTTAAAGGACGAGGGTCCAGAGGTTCCAAAAACCGACCGGTTGTCAATTTGTGGCCTATTCCATATAAGGAGATGGGGGCCATAAAATCTTAATTGATCAAGAGAGCTGATTGGTTTCCTGGAAAAGGTCTTAGCCAATTGGAAGAGGGGTACAAATTGTATAATTCTTTCAATGCTATACTTCAGCTTCATAGCTTTATAGACCTTTGATATTTTAGGGGTCATAAAAGTTCTATTATTTCTGACCAATCAGATTGAAAGATGACCTGCCAATCAAAGTTATAAGACAAAATCCGTATTAATTCAATATATTCCTTAATTTCTTTAGAAATATGAACTTTGAAACACCAGAAATAGCACTAATTATGTGAAATTGTACAATGAAACGAAATATATGAAAATTGTATAAATATATGAAATATATCTCATTGTATTCCATTGTTTATGAAGAGGAATGAGAGATGTTGACTGTTTGGAGGTTGGACACAGAATGACCATGGGTCAACCCACCCTGCTTTTATAGTAGGTCCCCTCCTTTTAAAGGACGAGGGTCCAGAGGTTCCAAAAACCGACCGGTTGTCAATTTGTGGCCTATTCCATATAAGGAGATGGGGGCCATAAAATCTTAATTGATCAAGAGAGCTGATTGGTTTCCTGGAAAAGGTCTTAGCCAATTGGAAGAGGGGTACAAATTGTATAATTCTTTCAATGCTATACTTCAGCTTCATAGCTTTATAGACCTTTGATATTTTAGGGGTCATAAAAGTTCTATTATTTCTGACCAATCAGATTGAAAGATGACCTGCCAATCAAAGTTATAAGACAAAATCCGTATTAATTCAATATATTCCTTAATTTCTTTAGAAATATGAACTTTGAAACACCAGAAATAGCACTAATTATGTGAAATTGTACAATGAAACGAAATATATGAAAATTGTATAAATATATGAAATATATCTCATTGTATTCCATTGTTTATGAAGAGGAATGAGAGATGTTGACTGTTTGGAGGTTGGACACAGAATGACCATGGGTCAACCCACCCTGCTTTTATAGCAGGTCCCCCTCCTTTAACCTTGGCTAAAATATACAATTAGTATTATGAGTGCCCCCCGAGAGAATCCCCCCAGGTGCCCCCCCCCCCCGCAGCCCCGCTCGAGACCCCCCAGTTATGCCACTGCGTGGATGGGGTATATATTCTTCGCATTACAGCCTCATTCGACTTTGCTAAAGCCAAATTTGAAGCCTTACAAAAAAATTGTGTCTGGCACCTTGAAAAACGGATTTTCTTCAAGCCTTCAAGATCTTTGGTCAATTAGTTAATAACCAGGCTTGGAAGGTTACAAAGAATTATCTTGAGTAGTTTGCAAGTTCTGTCCCTTTTAAGAGGTGTGCGTTTTTAAGTGTGAGCAGTTTATTTAAAAAGACCTGATTGATAGCGAAGAACTGAAAATTCACATGCAAGCAAAATTTTTATAAATACAAAATTCTGATCACAGACTTGGAGTGCTTTGGAAGACAATTTTTTCAGAAATAATTATGATGTACATTGAGGGATTTTAATTAGTAAAGTGTAAACATATATCAAATTGAGTTAAATGAATTTGCAAAAGTTTTGATACCAATTATTAGATGATGAGTTCTGAATTCTGCCAATCAGGGAAATTTTTTTATAAGGTGAATTCTGCTAATCTGGAAACGGAATTATGAAAGTTCCTGCTTGCATTGTCTATAGAAATTTTGTATACCTGCTTGTAAATGCAATTTCGCAGGCATACGGTTTTTCTGCAATGACCTTTCTTGGACTGAGGACCTACCCTGTCAGCGTGCCTCGGCGGCCCAACGTCGGACCAAAGCCGGTCCGATGCTGCTGACATCGGACCGACACCGGGCCGACGCCGGACCACCGAGGCACGCTGACAGGGTAGGCACTCACCAGTCTCGTCTCTGACCTGCTCACCTCAGGACCTTGGGGTAAATTTCACCTTGCCCCAGGTGGCAGCAGTGCTCGGCACATGGTTATGGCGCCCTCTCTGTGTAATTCCGGCAGAACCAAAACGACAAAATGGCGGACGTATTAGAAATTCACGAGGGAGGCGATGATTTTGAAGTTGACGAGGAAGGAGACAGTGAGTAGCCAGAATATTTGTCATAGATGTACTATGTAATGTTTTTTACATTATCTATGAGGCGTTTTCTTCCACATCTCTGTACTTTCCCTGAAATTATCGTTACAAATTCGTGTGCCGCATCTCTTTAATATCGCTCACACAAAACTTAGGAAAAGACGCTCAATCCACGTTTTTGTTTGCAATCAACATCAACAACAAAAAAACCATTTCATTGTGTCTTCAGTGAGTCTTAGTCTTTGTCTCTCTAATAAATATATTCTCATTTTTTGGGGATAATATGGGTCCTTATGGATAGATACAGATAAGCGTGTTTGCAAATTTGTATTTTACTTATGTTGCCATAAATGAATAATTGTGTGTGTTAATTTTTGTGTTGTTTTTATTTTCAGCAAGTTTAGCTAAACTGAAAGAAAAAGCCAAGAAGAGGAAAGGACGTGGTTTTGGAGCTGGCAATGGTAAATTTCTCTGACAATAAGGACTATTTAAGCTGATTTCGATGATGTTGGCTGAGTATTCCACAGCATATATCGTTGTGAAAGCTCTATGGGCTCTTTTACGTGTTACTCTCATTTTATAAAAGAGGCAAAGATAATAACCAGTCCAGGATCAACGGCATCACCGATTTCTCTTTAAAAATGGATAGGCCTATAGACAGAACAGTATTGTCTGTAGTCTCAAAGCCAAGCTTGCTGGAGCTCTAGAGTGCTTGTGTCAAAGACCTTTATATATATTTTGTCTGATTGTGCAGACAGGAAAGACAATATTATGAAGATATTTACGAGAGCAGATAACATCCAAATCATTTCAGAATGAAGCGTTTCATTGGGTTGCCACTTACTGGAAATCATAAATGATCCCTTGAAATTGGCTATTTGGCCTCCGGGTGTTCCGTGTTACAAATGCTTTGCTTTGATTTTTCAGAGGCGACAAGGAGTGGAGTCGAGGAATATGAAGGGATGGAAGTGGATGACGAGGAGACTGGAGCTGGCCCACAGAGATGTAAGTGTGATGTTGTCCTTTGACAAATGTTTAGTAATGTTACTGAGCCGAAGATGAATGTGACAAAGGAACTTAACCAGGAATATTTTAAATATCTATCATTTCAATTTCAAAATAAAGTGCTTTGATTTTAAGCAGGGTCCCTGATTCCCTGTCGTCCTGTCGCGCGAGACTCCCAGATTTTGGGAAGGACACTCAGATCTTGGAATATGAAACAACAAGCTGGGCTTACACAATGTGGGGAAGGACGCCCAAGAGCTGACAACATATCTGGGACCCTGATTTTAAGATTTTGAATAACAATTGTTCTGGTTTTTCAGCTGTCGAAGGATGGATTTTGTTCATCACAAACGTCCATGAGGAAGCCTGTGAAGACGACATAATTGACAAATTTGGAGAATACGGAGACATCAAAAACTTGCACTTAAACCTCGACAGACGAACTGGTTTCATTAAGGTTAGATATCTCTTATTGATTATTAACAACTATAGCCCAAACTGATTGCAGCTTGTGAACTTCCTAAAACAGTTGAAAAATTGCTGAAATGCAAATTTCTTTTAACTTTGAAGTGACCTTTTCATCAATAATTATTAAGTGCAAACAGATGAAGTTTTATAGCTCATACTTTTTGCGTATTTGCAGGATTTATTCGCATGTGTTATTAGCCCAGCATTTATAGCAACTTGAATGAAACCGGGAACTTGTTTTGTCTTTTTCAGGGCTATGCTCTTGTAGAGTATGAAACCTACGCAGAAGCACATGCAGCTATTGAAAGTTTAAATGGATCAGAAATTCTTGGCCAGAAAATTAATGTAGATTGGTGTTTCGTGAGAGGAGCCGTTGGAGGGAAAAAGAGGTGAGGAAGGGAACATAATAGAACATATTTTTGTGAAAATACTGCGTACTCTTGTCTTTTGAAGCTATTAGGTCCATGGTTGGCCTAAATAGCTATGTCAGAAAATGTCTCCATCATGTGGTATAAAACTTGCCACACTGTATTTGGTTTCTTTGTCAATTAAAATTTGCAAATATCGAGACTATTTTATAATAAATTTGTTATGTATTGTGATAGTTCAAACTCCCGCATAAAGAATCATTATTTTCTTATTCAGCCGCAGACGGTCGCGTCGTAGTGTTTCACCAGAGGAGAAAGGAAGAAGAAGACGTTGAGAAATATTTATATTTTAAAACTTTTGTTAGTTATTGTAAATAAGATGTCTTGTCCTTAGCCGTTTCATGATTTTATTTATGTGTGAATTTGTTTTAGTGCGAAGAAGTGGGTCACATAAATTCATTAATTTACTGCGAGAATACACATTTTCACTCATTCTGGTTACCAACTCAGGATTTTCTTTCCTGTTGGAAGCATCTTTATTCATTATTGTATACAAAGTATGTCCTAAACATTTTGAAAAGACTCATACTGGTCCATGTAAGCGCTTTGTCCATATTGAAGATTTGATTATTGAATAAATCACATTTGTAGAAATTACCATCTGTTGAATCATCAATTATATATATATATATAAATTTGAAATCCTTCACGTTGAAGTGAAATTGAAGTCCAGGCTACTTGTCCGATGCTGTCTTTTTTATGGTGGTTGAGAGACACTCTTTTTGTCTATCAAAACTCCTGTTTTAGTTTCATGTTTAATACCAGGACAAATGGCTATGTCTCTCAAGGAGCTGTAAGGTTGTTTGGGCTTAGGATCAGGCAACAACAAAAATAAAAGCAGATGGAAATGCAAAGTTCTTTATCAACTGTGATTGCCCAAAAAGCCCTCTATGACATATTGCAACCTTGCTGAGAGGGAATGCAACGACTTCAGTTCTGCAGTTTTCGATATGTAACGTAGCTAAGTCCTCAAACGGAAAAGTTTTGATGGCTTCACGGAATGTCGATATAATTCTCTTCTCTCTCTTATGATAACTGCATATGTTAAGGGATAATAAAGGTGCTACAGCAGCAGAAGCGTAAATCACAATGGATCAATTAATACATTTTTAAAAGGCCCTTCTATTTTTAATTGGGATTATTTAGTAGAAAAGTGTCCCTGTCTAGGTGGCGCTGCGTTTTTAAGTTAACCGAGGCGCCCTCTGGAGTTCATCTGGCGCACAAGCACCTGCGAGCGTGTTTCTGTCTTCTTGTTTATTTCGAGTAACTAAACAGCCCAAAAAATGCCGATAACTATCAAAGACTACACGTGGGAGGAAACGGAGAAGATGCTTTACATCACTGTACCTCTTAAAGGTGTCAAGCCTAATCGAGTGGATATATTTTCCACTGAGGAGTATCTTAAAGTAAGTATCTCAAATATCGCTCACGGTTGGCGTCCCTAGAAACCAAGCAATTTGACGTGCCACAGCTCTTTAGAGTCTTGTAGAAGCATCCTTTCCTGGGTTCAATGTACTATATTAACTCAGAGCCATAATTTTACAAAATAAATAATTTAAAGCTATCTCTTTGAAGTTTGAAATAAGATATCAGGACCTGAAACAGCCGTTGTAATTGAATCATTGTTAAATTTGTGAGCCTCTGCCAACAGTAAGACTAAACTAATTTTATATCTTTGATAAATTTCCAGGTGTCCTACCCACCTTTCATATTTGATTGTGTTCTGTACGCACCTGTGAACGACCGGGATGGCACTGTTGAAATTAGCAATGGAGTCGTCACTTTCAAATTGGAAAAGGACACCCCCGGTTTATGGGGTGCGCTGCGTCATCCAGATTCAGGTGGGTAGCAAATCTGTTGCAAACTTAAGTTGAAGGCCCTATATTTCTGTTAAAGTCAAAACTAATCTTACATGCCTTGTTGTACTCTTTCTTCCTATTTCAGCTGATAAAGGAAAACTAAAACAACGCAGAGAGGCGGCAGTGGTACGAGCCCAAGAAAGATCCGCTGAAGAAGAGATGGCAAAAAAGGAGAGAAAGAGGGAGGCAGACAAATTTGCAATCAACAACCAGATCAGGGTGATTATGTGACACAACTATAAATCTATGCAAACCTATTTTTTTCCTGAACACAGAAAACTAACTTTTGTTCTGCTCAGGGTTACAGTGTGTTGCCAAGAAATTTAGTGCTGGACATTGTTCAATTTTTAACGATACAATAAATTTGTAATGATACACAACATTCATCGCGATAGTTGAGCAGCATCAATAATGCAAAATGCAAAGTTTGTGACATAACTGCGGTCAAAAAGTATAGTTCTTGCTGCAAAAATTTTAATTTTTGCCCAAAAATTGGTCATATTTCGCGAAAAACAACAACTTTTGTCATATGCAGTTATCGTGATGTCACGATAATATGTGTAACGATTATCACGATAAGTCTGTGAACCGATATATGGGTGAAGTCATTTTAAACGAGGCCAGCCAGGATTTTGACCTTCAACAGGACATAAAAAATGTTTGGCTAGTAATAAGTTCTTAAAAATTCTCTAAGATGTAGAATACAATTTTTTCTTCATAATAAATCCACTTTTACATGAAATTATGGCTTCATCATTGAGACCAGGGACTGCAAACTCTCAAAATGGTCCTTTTTGGGGATGTCAAACGTCACATTTTCAAACAGTGTTAATTTGACAGCTGATGGTTAGCAACTGAAATAAGTTATGCTCAGTTTTTTTAATTTTAATGACTACCTATGTACCTGAACTTAAGTTTTTTAATTCCATTTGGTATGTGAAATGTTCTGGGAATATTTCTCGGGCCACCGAAACCTCCCGTCACGTACATCATAAATGTCAAACATGGTAAATCCAGAAAAAACTTTTTCTAAAAATTGTTTTTTTTCCTATTTAAGTGGCGTTTGGTTGATTTATTTTCCATTGAATCAAGAAAGTCTATGATAAATAATCAAATACCAGTCAGGTTTAAAGGGAATATCCAGTTATAGTTAAATGGTCGCAGTCCAAACATGACACCTGCAGTCACTGAAAAAATTCTCACCTACAGGATGGCAAAATTTCAAACCAAAAATTTTGACCCACCCAGTAATATTTTTATGGGTTTGTATGCTGCCAAAATAAGTATTCCACAAGATTTATCTAAAATGTTTAAAAGGACATCCTACAGAGCAGCAGAGGCTGTGATATGCAGGATGCAAATTTTGAATGTCAATAATTCTGGGATTCTCACCTACAGGACAGATATGATGTAACGGCACTGATAGAGGTGTTCTGATATGTAGAGAAGCATCACATCAATCAAAATTATTCATTTTGCTGTGAATAGTGAGTTTTGTTTCTGTAATTGGCCTTGGGAGAAGATACAAGACTGTCACACAACATAATGTGTCATATGTCAAAAAGTATCAAACTGGTACATCATAATGGACAGTACATCATTATTGACCAAGAAGTAATTATTGGTCAATTATGATGTACAGATGAATGTTCATGCTTTTTGATATGAAAAGACTACCAAAGTCAAGAAAAGTTGTGTTAATTAAATTCCCAGACTCTAGTTGTCCTTGTCATGAGATTTCGCTCATGCATTTCATTCTTATCTGACAATAACATAGATTCTTTGATGTACATCACATTTGACACTTGTAATGTCAAATATGATGTACAGCATAAATCTTAGATATATGACTGTAATCTCTACATTAAATTAAGTATTATCATGTATTTTGGCTAGCTTCCTTTACTAATGCAGTTTATCTCAACAATACATTGTACTTGGTTTTGTTCAGCCAAGATTAATAGGCGTACATCATAATTGACACTTCATATAAAATTATTCTGATTATTCGTATTTTTACTGTTGTTATGAATGAAGGTTTTAACAAATCTAATTAACCTTACTTATTCTTTTATATATTTTATGGAATTTCTGAGAATTTAAGTTCTAGCTTGAGTCGTTTATTCATATTCAGTGTTTGGTGCACGTGTGTAGCTTCTGGCAACTTATTTTCCGGCTTCTTGGTGAAATCTCTCTTTTGTGTTATATTAGGGGGAATTAACATTTGACACTTGTTTGTTTTTATTGAAATGTTTATGATTGCATTTACTGGTAAAGTTTATTAATACACAATTTGACATAATTTTTGAAACTTGGTCAATTATGATGTACGTGTGACAGAATTATCACCTACAGGACTATGTCAAATATGATGTAACGCTAAAAATATGCCTATATCTTTTACACAACATGTTAGATGGCTTGGATTTTACCATTCTCTCATACATTCTGTGTGTTTTTGCATTTTAATCCAAAAATTTACCGAGTATACCTACGTGCTTTATTTTGACAGAACATTAAAGAAGCAAAATTGACGAACATATATTTTTGTTCCGTCAATGTGTGTATTTCAAAGTAAAATGGTAATTTGTTGGCTAATATTGTTTTAAATGATCATCTATACCTGGAACAATGATTATATGATCAATGTTTGCTATTTTCAACAATAGGGATTAAATGAAGTGGAGTCAACCAAAATTTCTCACCTACGTGACGACATAGACTCTCCTCAGCAAAATTCTATGTGGGGCAGTGTCAGTGTAACTTAAGGACATAAAAAGTATATTTCATAAAAATTAAGACTATGGAGCACAGGCTGAATGAGGAATACATCCTAAAACATGCATTTAAAAATGTACCCTTATGTGACACTTTTGGCCTCATTTAAAATGACTTCACCCATATAGCAATATATCGATTAATCGGTCCAGTCCTACCAAGAATGTTTGGAAAATATTTTATTGTTAAGTTTTCTGTTTGCAGATAGAACGGGAAGAGAAGCAAAGAATAGAGGATGTAAAGACGGCTGAGAGAGACCAAGCAACTCGGGAATTAGAGGAGTGGAAACGCATCCAGAAAGCAGAGGCTGAGATGGTATGTTTCCTTCCTCACTTTCATTCTGATTTAGTTGTCGCCCAAACAAAGAAATGTGGTAAATTAATTTATTTCTTTTCAGGAAAATCTCAGATTGAGAAAAGGATCAATGGAGATCAACACCCAAGCTTCTTTTGAGAAAAAATTGTCAGTTAACAAAGTTGAAAGAAACAGTTCCCAAAGGTCTTCCAAATCAGCCCATTGCAGCAGCAATAAAGGTATAATATAGTTGCAATTACAGTGAATAAAGCCACAGATAATTGATTCTCAGCTTCGCGGACCTGCCAACACAATAGATTTCCTGCCAATGGAAAAAAAAAATTTTGTTTTGTTGACATTTTAATTTTTCTTTTTTTCACCTTTTTCTTTTGTCCTACCAACCGACCCTAGAAAAAGTGCCTTGAGAGCATCCGAGAAGCTGAATTCAATTACGTGTGGCCTAACTGTATCTTTGCGATAAATTGCAGATCAATTCTCATCATCATAAAATTTAACCTCGTCATCAATTATTATCAACTTTTCTTTTTCAGCCAAGAACCCCAAGGATGTCTTCAGAGAAAATGCAGGAAGTGAACAAATACGTGTCACAGGAAAAATAAACGTTTCCTTTACCCCTAGAGATTTTCTCACCGCTGCACGCGAGTCCACTTCAGATAAAGAACAAGAGGTCAGTTGGAATGTTCAACATGATCTGGTCCTGAAAGGCTGAAGCACTAGCGTATGGAAGCTTAAACGATTCCAGCTTTTTTCTAATATTTACTGATTAAATTGTCATGTTTAATGACTCAAGTAGCGGGGCAGGTATGTAAAAAAATAGTGCATTTATACATAGAAGCATGAAACTTGGCGCACACTTAGAAAACATCTATTCAAACATATTTGGATAGGGAGCCACTTCAGATTTAGCTTAGGTGGCTACTGGCAGCCATTTTCCAAAATGGCGGTCAATTCTTCCATTTTGCTGCTTTCTGTGTAGTTCCTACAAATAGAATACACGTAAATATTGTTTTTTATTGCTTCTCTAAGTATTCAGTACATTACTATACATTGTTTGGTAGCCTTGGTCTATTTTTAGGCTTGTTGGAATCCTTTTTGTTAGAAATTTTGAATCAAACACTGGATTTCGCGGTTACGGATGGTTACACCAATTCTCTATAAATCTCAAAATAAATTACATATTTGAATTCCTTGTAAGAAGAGCTTTCAAATGAGTACCCGCATCAATGGGTTTTGTAAATTTGGTGCGAAAATGGAAAAAATGAAAATGAAATGATTTTTGAAAATTTTGTAGTTTCTTTCATTTTGACAGAAAATTCACGGAAACTATTGATGCGACCATTCATTTGAAAGCTCTTCTTACAAGGAATTCAAATGTCTAGTCAGTTTTAAAATCAATTAAGATTCCATGAAACTATGGGAAACCGCGAAAATGATACATTTTCTTCAACAATTCTAACAAAATGGACCCTGACTACCCTAAAATTCCTCAGTTCAATCCAGAAATCAATTGATAATGTTCTTTAGATCTGTAGAATGAATAATGAGCACTGTTTCAATTCTTTAATACTATAGGCACTTCACAGAAAGCAGGAAAATGAGAAAATTAGCCGCCATTTTGGAAAATGGCTTCCATGGGTCAACCAGGTCAAATCTGAAGTGGCTCCCTATCTAAATATTTTCTTTAAGATGTTTTTGAAATGTGTGCCAAGTTTCATGCTTCTATGTATAAATGCACTATTACTCCCCTATTCATGACAAATCTGCCCCGCTAAAGGTGCTTCAAGGTAGAAGATATCACAATAACTGTCAATTAGTGGATCAGTGATCCAGCTAGGCCATTTGAGCATGGCGCAACGACATTCCCAACTTTTTATGCACCATGCCCATTTTAGAGTAAAAAGCAAAAAATTGAGCAAATAAGGGTCTTCAATATAGAAAAGTGCCCTTCAAATCTGGAAAGTGCCCTCGTCAAGATTCCTATATACCCAAATAAAATTCTGGCTGGAAAACTGTGGATTGCATTTTATTTAAGGAAGATATAAATCTTTAATTTAGTGGCTGAAAAAGCAGGCAGAAGCGAGAAGGTTATCGGAGGTCCAAAATGCTGAACTCAGAGACCACGAAAAGGACCCAGTGTGGCTGAAAGAAAAAGGAAAGTAAGTAGACACATTTATTAGAAATTAATATTTTCATAAATTTGGATTTGGCTTACATTATAACAATGTAGATTCTTTTTTCCTGACCCGTATCACCGTGATTTTAAACTTCATGGGCCAGAAATACCAGATTCGAAACCAAACTTTAGAACATAGGCCTACCAATTGCATACAATTTCCCTTTGACAGACTAAAACTTGCCAACTGCCTATGGGAATAGAAGCAAATAATATATTTGATAAATCAAAAGCCAATTTCTTATATATGTTTGTTGGGATTTATTTCAGTGAGTTCTTCAAAGCTGGAAACTACCACGCAGCCATTAATGCCTTCTCTCATGCGATTAGAATGAACCACAGGAATCCAGCGTATCCTTTGAAAATATGCAATGATTTTATTGGCATATATATATATGACCACTGATGATTCTTAAAGCACAAGAAAAGGTCTTCTGTTATTGTGTTTCGTTCGACGGGACATTCACTGTAAAAAATTAAAACTAATATCATATAGGACTTTCTTTGTCGTTTAGCGTGCCTCTGAATATTTATTTTTTTATTTATTTATTCCTTTAAAGCGGAAAAAGACAAGGTTTTCCATATACAAAACTTAGCAAGAAAAAAAAAAAAAAAAACTGGAAGAACTAAATAGCACCTTAGGGTGATGAACAAGTACATGTGGATAAAAAAATATATAATAAGTCCATTTAAGTGACATAGATGTTCTAGGTAACGTATACATATAATAGTCTACGCCAATACTTCCAGACACTGGATAAATACGGTCTGTCAGAACTTACGATACTAACAATAATACTATTCTGAGAACTACGTAATCTCAACATAAATTTGTATACAAGATTCCTGATCAACATAGGACTAGTTGGCAAGTTTCTGGATATAAACATGTGACTAGCACTACAACATTTTGACTCAAAGAATAAAATTCTAGCAACATTATTATAAGCAACATACAGTTTGTTGATAGCACCTTTGGTGTGTTTAAACCATAAATGAGCAGAGTACATCGGTGTAACATAAGCTCTAAATAACATTTGTTTAATATTCTCAGAGCAGTATCTAAATTTGCGGATTATCGCATTTCCCTGAGCATATAGTTTCAGTCGCTGTCTGGCAATATCATTATCATCTTTCAGGTCATCATCAATAATATGGCCAAGATACGTATATTTGGCACACTGTGGTATTTTTACATTGTTCATAGTGAAATCAAATTCAGGAATATCATTATTGAACATTTTACTTTTAACAACAAGTATGTTACTTTTGCTACAATTGAATAGTATAGAGTGAGATTCACCATAGTTTTCACATATCCTCAAGAGGGAATTTAGACCAGTGGCAGTAGGAGAAATCAATACCAGGTCATCAGCATATAATAAGTGATTCAGTTTATATTCACCGACAAAACATCCAACCTTAATGTAGCTCAGATCTTTGCTCAGGTCATCCATGTATAAACAAAATAGATAAGGAGAAAGTACACCTCCTTGGCGAACACCATTACTAACCATAAAACCGGCTGACCATTCATTCCTCCATTTCACATACATAATTTGTTCAGTGTACCAAAAAATCAACAAGCGTATCAGGTAGTGAGGAACACCTCTGCAATAGCCCACCCTGGTACTGATTGGCATAAAACACAAACTTTCAGTCACTCTTGGTCGTCTAGCTTTTATTAAATGGCAAAAATGCATTCATTTCATTCTTTATTTTAACCTTAACATTTAAAAAGCTTGCATTCGAATCGAGCAGCTTGTCATCTGAAGTTGGGAAATCATTTCAAATGTGCAGAGGATTGCACCAAGGTGAGAAGGCAGCCTAAATATTTTAAATGAATAATTTAAAAGTTTTCAATTATCATAATTGATGATTTAATAATGCATTTTTAATTCCACAATTCTTTTTTCAGGCGTTAGACTTGTTGCAACCAGCTGTACAACAGAATGCAGCCAGTCGTATAAAAGCACACGTCAGGAGAGGAACAGCTTATTGCAATCTGGAACTCTATGTTGAAGGTGAGACACTTACCCGTTTCAGCCAAAAGAAATTAACATTGTTTATCGCCTAAGGCAAAGAATAATTGATTTTTAGTTTCTTGGATCTTCATGAAGCATTTTTTCTAAGGTCAGTGACTCAGTAGGACAAAGAAGAATAGTGTAAACCTCAAACTTCATTGTCAATAAATTAAAAAAAATTGTAGGGAAGTTGTTCGTTTTCATCTGTCGAGAGGCTAAAACAATCGTGTCTGGCCTAATTTGCTCAATGATTAAAACATCAGTCTAGTGAATGGATTATTTTACACTTTTGTGTTTTTGGTTTAAATAGAGTGTTCATGGACTCATTAGACATGATATAAAATAGAATATTTTGATCTGAATAGGCCTATAAATATTTGATCAGTTTCTTCATTCGGTAATTTCACATAATTCTTTTTTTTTATTTTAAAATGGGACAAATCTAACTTTTAGACTTTATTTACTTTTCAGGTCTTCAAGATTATGAAGCAGCATTAAAGATCGATCCTCGAAATGAACAGCTCCAGGTGGATGCTGATAGAATACGCAGTATTATCCAGGGGCCTGAATATTGATGTTTTGTATGTATATTTTATTCTGTATGTTCATTGTTCTGTTTTGAATTCACAAATGACTGGTTCATTGTTTTGTATTATTCATAGTTGAATTATGATCTCAATAAATCGTATTCAAATATATATTGAAGTTCTTTGTATAGACATCTGCAGTGCATTGGCATTCCAATTAAAAAGAGAAGACAGATGGTTTGCGCCAGTGGCAAAAAGTCAGTCTTGTTGTTGTAGCAATGTTCTAAATACAGAAAACTTGGTCTGTTTTATCATTCAAGTCCAAAGCAACTCTCAATAATTTACAGTTTATTCACATGTAAAATTTCTTGTATGTACATAACAAACAATAGGTTAAAATGCCTTTGACAATGGACGTTATCTGTCTTGGGATAAATTCAGCTGAATTTTGAAATCTTTGCCCTTTCTTCTGAAGGGCTTTCTGCCTCGAGTGTCCAGATCTTCCCTGGAAAACTCCAACCTGAAGTGATGTAAAGAATATATGTTTCAAATTATTTATCAGTCGGCAGAATTGAAGTTCTGACTGTTTCTGTTCTCGATACACAGAGTTCATGCTTAACATTCACTGGAGGCTAAAAGGAACTGGGGTCAGTAAGCTCTTCCTGAGTGATTTTATAAATATTTTGTATGTTTCTTAGTTTCATTTCAAGTTATCCAAACCTAATTTTACCCCGGAATTATCTAAATATTTTTATTAAACATATAGAAATTATAGATATATATGACTTACTTGGAGCCCTCTATAAATGCAGTATGAAACCAGAAATAGATGATACAGGATTTTTTGCGACATGGAGATATCTGAAAGCGGATAAGAATAATTAATTGAGTCTTTAAAGTCCCAATAATGGGTAGATAAATCGTAAAATAAGAAACGTTAAGTTTTCACTTACTGATGAACGAAAGCATGTTATTTTAACATCATCTCGCAACCGGAGACAACCAGGAAAACTTATTTTTATTGATGTAGCATCTTCATTTAGCACCACCTGAAATATTTTAAATTAACCTGATACTTTTAAAATAAAAATACGTTACAGTTCTCTGTGTCTGTAAAACAGGTGATTGTTGATTTAAATACTCACTGAACATTTGTCCTGGTATTTCAGGTCAAAGGTCAGTTCTTGTTCTGGGTGAAACTGATGAATTTGAAATGTCAGGTCTGCTCCTCGCTGTGCGCTGATAGCTGCAAGGAATTTCAATTGATCAGCTGTTTTAATTGGATGGGAATTTTAAGAAAATTGTTTATTTGAGTGACCATAGGTCAAAATAAAATAAATGAGTCAAAGAAGATTGTTATATATTATGTTGAATGTCTGTGTCAATGTTGCACTAAGTGACAAAAATTTTTTTAATTTAATTCAAATTCAAAATTCAAAGAACTTAATACCTGATATGAAAGTGACTTCTATTGAATGAAGCAGAAATTCCTTTCTGGGTGGCATTTTTCCATCATACTCTTTTGTGATTTTTTCAAAGTAGTATACATAGCGAATCTACAATAAAAAGAAAATATAAATGTTATGATTATATTTGACTAGAATTGCCCATTATCGGAAAGGAAACCCCCTGGGGGGAAAACCTTGCAGATATAAGAACATGGCAAGTGGGGCCTGGCCCAGGAGCCCTTGAAGGGCCTTGATACTGTCTACACCTGGTGGGCATGCATTTTTACATGGAAAATTTGAATTTTAAAAACATTCAACACTGTAATGGTGGCAACCAGTAGCCTACTCAAGGCAATTCAATGTTGCAATGTTAGAAGTTAATTTCAAGAAATGTTGAGATAAAATTAACATTTTCAATGAACTGATGCATACCTGGCTTTGAACCCGAATTCTCTGCTGTTCCATGAAAGAGCAACAACTTTTAAAACTGGTTCGCTTTGATGCAAAATACTGCATGCTCTCCTGAAATGGTATTGATTAACTTGTCAAGACCAATCTGAAAAAATTACTGTTAGTGTGATGATTCAGACCCTCAGATCACTGAGTGACTCTTTGGTCTAGTGGTCAAGGTCCCCGCCTCCCACGCAGCGGGTCCAGGTTCAACTCCCGGTCGGGGCCTCCTCCTCTCAACATTACAGTAGTTAAAATTATTTAATTATTTAATTAATTTAATAATATTATGCCTTATAAAACTAGACTAAGTTTTATGATATTTCTTAATTTTTTGAGATTCTGTCAATATAGCAATATTAATAAATTGATGAAAGTACCTCAGCAGTGTGGTTTCCCCTTTGAATTAGGACAGAAGAAACAATAGTTCCCGTTCGCCCCTTTCCTCCCTTGCAGTGGATGACCGCCTTGTTGTCTTCGTGCTTGTCCAAGAAGGTTTGGATTAATTGAACATACTGGAGCATTTGACTGAAAGCCAAGATTAATAACTTAGTAGTTTTTCTGAACTCAGGTCAAAGTAACCTCTGTAATAGCTTAGCAATTATTGTTGGAATTTACTTGGTCATTTGTGGTGTCTTTAATGGTCTCATCCCATTATTTTAACATTACATGAAGTAAAGTGGTTGTAATATGAATGCATGATTTAATTAGAAACCCAGAAAAAGCAATTAACTTCTTAAAATTACAGGCCATCACAGTGACTTCATGCTGTTGTTTTCATCCTATTCAAATTTGAATTATGCCAAAGATTTTTACCTCAAGCAGGGAACATTGTGGTCATCAATGGGACACCATATCACTTGCCCATCGAAACATGACGTGTCATAAGTGTTCTCACCTGCAAAATTGTTTGTTTTTCAGTTACGTTGTGTGAGATGGTTATATGAAATGGTTAGATTTGTAAATTTAATATTATCTCACTTTCAACAAAGCTTGTACTTACTGCAAAGGTTGAATATCGTATAATGCCTGCCAGTGTGCTTTTCGTTCAAGAAGTGAGCTACTTCCTAAAACAGAAAGGCATGTCAATTTTAGAAACAATCTAAAAAAATGAAATTTGTTGATACACCTTTTTTTATTGAGAATTAAAAAATTTTTGAAACCTACCTTACAAGAATTTCTGAAAATTGTGTTGCAACCCTCAGATGGAAAGGACATCACTATGATTTGATCTGAAATAGTATTAGCAATTTAAGAGTTTTTTCCAGTAAAAAAAAAGTACAGGGGAAGAGGAAGGGAGCATAGAATATGAATTGGCAAATAAGAACAGGAGGAGGACACGGCAATGTGGTAAACAATGATTTAAACAGCTGTCCTGCACAGGCCCATGTGACCCGGCAAGAGTTGGATTCGAACCCTAGACCCAGTGATTTTCAGTCTAGCACGCTGCCATTAGACCAACCCTCCCCCTGTACCATGTAGATGAGGGAGAAAACTAAGTGCATCGGGTTGGGGAAGAGGGTGAGGAGGGAAGAGACTAGAGAGGACAAGGAGACTGGGGAGGTGAAGAGGGGGGATAATGAAGGAGGGGATTATACAGCTGGAGATTATACTGAAGGAGGAGAGGAGTAAGGAGGAGATGAGGAGAGAGGAGACTAGAGAGGAAAAGGAGACTGAGGAGGTGATGAGGGGGAGATAATGAAGGAGGGGATTAGACAGCAGGAGATTATACTGAAGGAGGAGAGGAGTAGGGGAGGCGGGGGTCAGAAGTCACGAAATTCAATAAAAGCCCCAGAACAGAGCGGGTGTTTGTCAGATCTGAATGACCTTTGGCACAATTATGCAGTATTTAGTTGACTATGTTTGTATCACATGATAGCTGCTGTGTTGTAAATAGGCTTTAGTCAGTTCACATTTATTGAAAGCAAAGTCTGATGTGACTTTTTACCCCATGCCAGGGTCAAGAAGTCACAACCGCGGGGTAACAAGTCACATGCAATTTTTGTGAACATACAGGACTATATGAGGTAACATGCAGACCTAGACTTGATAGTCATCCTTGTGCATGAAATTTACAGTGAGCCTTCCAAAGCTATCGGCTCGCAGTGACAATGCACCATCAGCAAAGCCTGCGTCAGAAATTGGCCAAAGTTTGCGAAATGAAAACTTGTTGCAATACTCTCTCAGATGTATTATTGATGATGGATGATGATAAAATTGTAAGCTAAAAGCCTCAAGTGTGGAATATTTTACTTTCTTTAGCACGGAATATTGAATTCACGGTACCCTATGGTAAAATATCACAGTGCTGGGGTGAAATGTAACAGTGTGACATTTCACCCCTCAGCTGTTTTTTAAATTCAACACATGATCATGGCAACTTGGTGACCATATGGCCAAAAATGGGTTCACAGCATGAAAGACTATTATCCAAAAGGCCCTGAAACAGTAGCACAACTTCCTATGTCTGAGTGACCAGACATTAATAGGGAAAGTTCAGAGTCGATAAAACCTGTTTGGGACCCCTAAAAAGCATGGGGTGGGTAAAAACCCACTTTGCATAATGAGCATAGTTTTCATATTCCCTACAGACCTTCTTCTCATAAAAGCGTCCCAAATGATGATTTAAGCTTAATAATTATGTCACTGCAAGTAGGTCAAAAAGGCCTGAGACTTTTTACCCCTGTGACTTGTCACCCCCTCTTCCCCTAAGGAGGAGTTGAGGAGCAGGAGGGATTAGATTAAGGAGGAGATGAGGGAGGAGATGAGGAAGAAAGGGAGGAGAGGGGAGACTAGAGCGGACAACGAGACTGAGGAGCTGATGAGAGGGAGATAATGAAGGTGGGGATAAGACAGCAGGAGATTATACTGAAGGAGGAGAGGAGTAAGAAGGGGATGAGGAGCAGGAGGGATTAGATTAGGGAGGAGATGATGGAGGAGATGAGGAAGAAAGGGAGGAGAGAGGAGACTAGAGAGGACTAAGGTTGTGGTGATGGTGACAATGAAGGAGGGGATTAGACAGCAGGAGATTATACTGAAGGAGGAGAGGAGTAAGAAGGGGATGAGGAGCAGGAGGGATTCGATTAGGGAGGAGATGAGGGAGAAAGTTATGAGAGAGGAGACTTGAGAGGACAAGAAGACTGAGGAGGTGCATGATGAGGGGGACTTAATGAAGGAGGGGATTAGACAGGAGATTATACTGAAGGAGGAGAGGAGTAAGGATGAGATTAGGAGCAGGAGGGATTTGATTAGGGAGGAGATGAGGAAGAAAGTGAGGAGAAAGGAGACTAGAGAGTACTGAGGAGGTGATGAGGGGGAGGTCGTGAAGGTAGGGGTTAGACAGCAGGAGATTATGCTGAAGGAGGAGAGGAGTAAGGAGGAGATTAGGAGGAGGAGGGATTCGATAAGGGAGGAGATAAGGAAGAAGGTGAGGAGAGAGGAGACTAGAGAGGACTGAGGAGGTGATGAGGGGGAGGTAATGAAGGTAGGGATGAGACAGCAGGAGATTATACTCAAGGAGGAGAGGAGTAAGGAGGAGATTAGGAGCAGGAGGGATTTGATAAGGGAGGAGATAAGGAAGAAGGTGAGGAGAGAGGAGACTAGAGAGGACTGAGGAGGTGATGAGGGGGAGGTAATGAAGGTAGGGATGAGACAGCAGGAGAATATACTGAAGGAGGAGAGGAGTAAGGAGGGGATGAGCAGTAGGAGGGATTAGATTAGGGAGGAGATGAGGGAGAAAGTTAGGAGGGAGGAGACTAGAGAGGACAAGGAGGCTGAGCAGGTGAAGAGGGGGAGATAATGAAGGAGGGGATTCAACAGCAGGAGATTATACTGATGGAATGGAGGAGAGGGGTAAGAAGGAGATTAGGAGCAGGAAGGATTAGATTAAGGAGGAGACAAGGAGAAAAGTGAGGAGAGAGGAGACTAAAGAGGACTGAGGAGGTGATGAGAGGGAGGTATTGAATGTGGGAATTAGACAGCAGGACTGGCAGGAGATTATACTGAAGGAGGAGAGGAGTAAGGGGGGGTGAGGAGCCGGAGGAAGTAGATTAGGGAAGAGATGAGGGAGGAGATGAGGGAGGAGATGAGAGAGGAAGTGAGGAGAGAGGAGACTAGAGAAGACTGAGGAGGTGGTGTGGGGAGGTAATGGAGGATGTGATTAGACAGCAGGAGATTATACTGAAGGAGGAGAGGAGTAAGGAGGAGATAAGGAGCAGGGGGGGGGATTAGATTAGAGAGAGGATGAGGGAGGGGAGGAGATGAGGCAGAAGGTGAGGGGAGAGACTGGAGAGGACTGAAGAGGACTGAGGTGGTGCTGAGGGAGAGATAATGAAGGAGGAGATTAGACAATAGGAGATTATACTGGAGGGGGGAGGAGTAAGGAGGAGAAAGGAGACTAGGTGATGAGGGGAAGTTATTGAATGTGGTGATTAGACAGCAAGACTGGCAGGAGATTATACTGAATGAGGAGAGGAGTAAGGGGGGGGGGGGTGAGGAACAGGAGGAAGTAGATTAGGGAAGAGATGAGGGAGGAGATGAGGGAGGAAGTGAGGAGAGAGGAGACTAGAGAAGACTGAGGAGGTGGTGTGGGGAAGTAATGGAGGATGTGATTAGACAGCAGGAGATTATACTGAAGGAGGAGAGGAGTAAGGTAGAGATAAGGAGCAGGGGGGGGGGAATTAGATTAGGGAGAGGATGAGGGAGGGGAGGAGATGAGGCAGAAGGTGAGGGGAGAGACTGGAGAGGACTGAAGAGGACTGAGGTGGTGCTGAGGGAGAGATGATGAAGGAGGAGATTAGACAACAGGAGATTATACTGGAGGGGGGAGGAGTAAGGAGGAGATTAGGTGCAGGAGGGATTAGATTAGGGAGGGTATTAGGCAGAAGACGAGGAAGTAGGTGGGGAGAAAGGAGACTAGAAAGGACTGAGGAGGTGATGGGGGGGGGGAGATTATACTGAAGGAGGAGAGGATTAAGGAGGATATGAGTGGCAGGAGGGATTAGATTAGGGAGGAGATAAGAGGAGATGAGGAAGAAGGTGAGGAGAGAGGAGACCGTAGAGAGGAAAGAGGAGGTGAGAGGAGATAATGAAGGTGGGGATTAGACAGCAGGAGATTATACTGAAGGAGGAGAGGAGTAAGGAGGAGATTAAAACTTATATTTATTTCATGTATGTCTAATGAAATAGTAAATACAAGTACCTGTGATGTATGTTAAGTCCAGGTTGTAATCCTCATCCTCCCATCGCTTTCGGTTGCGAGAAACAATCTTGCGAGACACTTCCTGAAATGCGCTTCCGTACTTGCACAATTTGAGAAGACGGACATACCGTAGAGGACGACCAATAATTAAAAATCTGATAGAAATAAAAAAGTCATGAGACTATGAGACTCCTAGTCCAGAGCTATAGTCGACAATGTTTGATTGTTATCAAGTTTAGATCTGATATTTAATGACTCACTTGAGATAATGCATGCTGCTGTCAACCTCATAAAAGTGAAATACAATGGTGATGATGAATGATGCTACTATGATCACTGTGTCCAATACTTCCAGGAATGATTTCAGCATTTTTACCCTGAAATAAGCATAATAAAATATTTTGGAAAAGTTTCTATTTCATGAAAATTTGAACTGTTAGTAAATATCAATAATACTTACCCATAGGCATAGAGGTTGATGGCTAGATCAACCATGAACACAGATGAGACTACGAGTCCGCTGTATTGTAACGCCTCCTTGTGGCCATTTTCTGTCAGTTGCAATGAGATTAAAATCACATCAAGGACAAGCACTATCAACATGAAGAACTGCAGGAATTTCAAGAATTTGTAATTCACCCGCGTTTTGGATTTTTTTCTGAAACAAAAATGTTAACAAGTCAAATTGTATTTCTTCAAAACTGATCTCTTAGTAGTAGTAGAATCCTACCAGGAGCTCCTTGGTCAGGACACATTCTATAATTATGATTGTCAAATGTAATCACTCACTTAGGTCTCAATGTACACCCTGCATTTGCCTCAAGGTTGGAGTCTTCATCTTGGTCTCCCAAGTCGGAAATGTCTAAAAATATCTCTTGGTTAGATGAACTTGTTCTTTCGGAATCTTCTTGTTTTAGTTCTCCATTTTCCTCTGTGCTAGGCTCAATTTCCAATGTTTCATCTTTTATTTCCAAGGATTCAGTCTGACTGACATCTTGGTCTGTATCCTCATTGTCCTCCAAAGCATCAATTGCTATTCTTAATTCAGTTGTGCTCAATGGTTCACAAGCACTAACAAAACTTGCATCGTTCTCACTTGACCTCAGACTCTCAGCCGTGGCCCATGATGCATATGTTTCAGTCACAGAAGGACTTTTTTCAATATGTAACTGGCTTTGGTTATCAAGCTCAGTCTTTTTTAATTCGTCCGACATTGTGATGTCAATTAATTCCACAATCGTTATTTAATTTCCATGAGTTTGCCCATCAATATCCCTGTTCCTTAGATTTTGAAAGCACAAGTAAATCCATTGTTAAATTGGAGGTAAACAGAGTTATCCATCCCTCAAAGGTGATTAATTTTCCTGCTGATAAGTTATGTCCACACATTTAGCATTTTCTTCTTTCTCTGCCATACAATTGATGTGTGAATGCTCATGATACTGATCTTTTGCTATTTTCTTATTGCATGTGAAGTGTAAATCACAATACAATGATCTCTAATCCCAGTATAATCTATCTCACAACACTTGAAACATCAATGAGTTCAGATTAGCAAGTAGAAATTAATAAACAACACCCAACTGTCACTTGAGGTGTTACCCCAAATCCAGTATCAATTGAAGCCTATTTGTGCAATTGTGTGTGACCAAATATTAAACAAGTTGTGAGCTCTGTTCCGTACAAGTTCATTCATTACCCGTAGTTGAAAAGGATATTCCTGAGATAGATTATTTTAATGAATTGGCTTTGTCCCTGTACTTATTTGATTTTACTGAAGAGAAACTCATGGGGTTCTCTGGGCCATAACATTGTGTTGACATCTCGGGGTATTCTCTAAATATTTGTTTCTAGGATTTGACAGCTGCAGCACATTTGGTACACGTGCTTTTGTGTTTATTGACATTTTTGTTGTGTTTCCGGGTCGTGACTCATTTTGTGTTGAGGCCTCTCATTGGTGAGAGTAAACACCGTTTCTCGAATCACAGAGCAGATAACATTTCGTTACGCTGTCGACGAACAGACAAAAATCTGGGAAACTCAAACGTGTCGCACTCATGAAGTAAGTATGTTTTTCTCTTGAAATTAAGCATAGAAATGTGTCTAATTAAGATATGCTTCATGTAGAAATCATTTCCGATGTTTCTTTTATGCGGCGCATGCATGATTTGGCAACTGTGTCATGGACAGGTTGCTGATTCATCCAAGCAAAAAGAACGCATGCCTGGGAGTTGTTTACTTTTTTCTCGTTTGTTTACATTATGAGGGACGTATGGCCGACGGTAGCAGTGTCGGCTCTGGTGGTTTTCATGCTGGCTAGTCTGTTTAAAGTCGATCACATGGGTTTTTCAGCATCCAAAGAAGAACCTTGTACCATGGAGGACGTGAAAATTGCAACAGTGCTGGAGAAACCAATGGAGGATGTCAGAAGTTTGACCGATGATAACTTGAGGTTGCAGTTGCGTCAGTTTGGGGAGAATGTGGGGCCCATCACTTCCACAACCAGAAAGATCTTTGAGAAAAAACTCTCACGGTTCCTGAACGTTGATGATGAAAAGGGCCAAGGCGATCACATTGACACTGACAACAATTTGAGTAATAATGTTGTGAATCATGAAAATCAGAATGGAAACTCCAATGAACATAATCAGGAAAGCATGACAGAAGAAACCTCACCTTCAACTTATTTTGGAGTGGCTGTTCCGGCCGAACTTGCATCTCCAGATCCAGGTACTGACAATCAATGTGGCTGCTTAATTAGCCTGACAATACAAATATAAGAAGACCGATTGTAACGGGACAATTATATAGATTTTGTTGATCATATTTTTAAATAGATGGTATTAATTATCATTTCAGAGTAATTTTATTTCTATCTGTCTATTACAGCTGAGGAGAGGGTGTTCACTGAGAAGGCAGCTGTTTTGCAATACACTAAGAAGATCGCTGGTGCTAGATTCAAGATTTTTTCAACGCATGAGGAAGCGCTTAATTTTGCACAAGCTCCATGCGATGTAATCAAGGAAGTTAAAAAGGTTTGTACTCAGACTCCTAAACATCAATTTAGATTGCTTTTATTCCAGGAAGTAAAGAGTCATGAGTGCTTTGCAGACTTCGTGTATTTATCGTTTTGTAGTTGTTGCTCAGTGCACACAGAGAGTGTCATATCTGCAGCAACATCCTGGCTAATACTTAGGCCTAATTAATTGCAATTGTAATGTATGTTTTAATTTATAATTTATCTATCCAGAAAATCTAAGATATGTTAAATTATTCCCTCATTAGGATGAAACTGGAGAGTCTGGTCCGTTCCGAGGGCCTCGGATCCAAGACCTGGTGAAGTTGAGAAAAGGGATTGAGACAGGAAACCAGCTGTTCATCCGAGAGATTGTGTGGTCCAATCCACGGTACTTGATCAGCAGCGGAGACACACCAACTATTCTGCAGGTATGTTTGTTGTAACAAGGTGTGTCAAGCTTATTTTGTGGAAATTGGCTACAGTGGATTATGAACTACTAAGATATTTATCACTGGCCAATATTGCACTGCTAAGAAGGATTGCTTTTGGTGGGTTTTCTTTTCCTCATGATAAATCGTCAATGTGAAAATTATTTTCAAGAATAATTTAGTATGATGAAACAATCATTGTGAAATCTGATGTCTTATTAGATGTATTATTTGAAAATAAATGATGTGCATATTTGTTTGTCCTCAGAAAGGGTCAACTATTCTCAGACTTGTGAGTTGTGATAAAAAGAACTTTCAGAACTGACATTTTAATTCTTCTGTTTTTCAGGAGGGCTTCCGCTACAATGCATTCCACAGTGCTGCGATGAAGAACAGGGCCCCGATGTGCCGCTACCTACTCTCCACTTTGGGGGACCCTCGCTTCTTGAAGTTGCTTTACCCTCAAGACTCCGATGAGATGAGAAATGAGAGAATGGAGCATATTCTTGACCTCTACTTGAATATGCCTGACAAAATGGTATGTTGTAATCAGTACGCTTTATATTAGTGTTTTGCTTGAAAGTTATGAAAATTTTTTCCCCCTTCTTGAAGTTCTGAGTAATGAGGTTATCGGTTTGATAACTTGGAGAAAACATGTCATTCACCTCATTTCTATAATTTTGCAGATTGCTTCAATATCTATTCTGCTGTGTTTTGTTCTGAATATTTGATTTGTTATTTCTTTCAGCTTGGGGAAACCCCCTTGCATTTTGCGTGCAAGTTTGGCCACCATGAAGTGGTCAAGGTCTTGGCATCTCATCCCTTGACTGACCGCTTGAGGAAGAACAGGGACGGACTTTCTCCAGAACAGGTAAAAATTCTTTCATAAAGTTTATTAGTATTAGTTTTCATAAAGTTTTCTATAAAGTTCTATTCAATCTCTATTCAAATTTCAAATTTGAAATGTCTCGTTAAAATATTTTCCTCCTTCTTTCAGATCATCTGCACCAGAGTGCAAAACGCTCCTCAGGAACTGAAAGACCAAATCAAAGAACTCTTGGAAGGTGAGCATTTGTCGCGATCAAAACAAGTATTCAATTGAATAACTTGTTTTGAAATTGATGGCCCTGCCTCAGCCAATTTTCCACTATTTTGAGAAGGCCTTGTATCAAAACTTGGAGTTGTAATATTTTATAGTATGAATAAAATTTCTGAAAATTGACAAAAAGTTTTATCATAACCTTTTTAATGCGGACAAAATCTGTCGACTCCTTTAAGATCTAAGATTTGTTTTCATGACTTTAAGCAAGGGAGCCAATCCCTTTCTGGAGTTGTTTCATTCAAAATCCTCCTGTTTCTTATTGCAGCTCAGTATTACGTACCCCTTCTGCGGAGCGTGGACAACACGGTTCCTGCCCTGGTGGCAGACCCCTGGTCACCCGAGAGTGGCGCTCCTGTCCCCTCCCAGATCGGCATTCTGGACTCCAGCAACCCGGAAGATCCAGCGGTGGTCGTCAAGGCCTTTGCTGGACCCATGTCTCCTTCTCAGGTCCGTATTTTGTACTATGTGTAATCATGCTATACAGACTAATGATACTGTGAGAATATTCTAGTTATCCGTTCACCTTAGTCTTGGGTAGTGTCACTGACTTAGTTCAAGTTGTGAGTTCGTAATAATAAACTTTGCATTTCTGTTTTCATGTGTTGGAGAGATTCTCGGTGCCTTGAATCCTAATGGTTGTATAGTTTCTTCAACTTGTATGATGTCAGATGATACAATAATCTAGAGATTGACATATTTCTGTGTTCCTTTCCAGGCCAAATCATTCAGGAAGCAGTGGCTGACCCCTCCGTCCCCCAAACCAGCTGATGTTCGAAGTTACAACAAAGTGAGATGCGGAGACAGCGAGAAAGGCCTGGAGCGGATTGGCAGGTACGAAATTGTTTAATGTATGTGACCACAAGCTTTATTAAGTAGAAGATTGCTGAATCAATCACTCAGAGTGAATGAGTGATGACAAATAAAACAATAAAATATATATGGTGTCTATCTTGTAAATAAGCGTAATAACAGATATTTTTCTTCCAATTTATTTCAGGAATCTCGCAAAAGACCTGAATATCCCATGGCAGGAGTACTGGGATTTCCTGGGAGGCTTCACAGATTTAAGAGGAGACGACGGCCTCGACCAACTTGAACATTACTTAGCAGAGAAGTACGAGGCCGGTCTGTCTCAAAGTCATCTGGATGATGAGATAGAAGCACTGGAGGCAAAGTTGAAGGCCTTTCATGTTACAAGTCCGGAAGCCCCCGGTAATCAAAATGTCTTGAATGCAATTTACCAAGAACATTACACTCAGACTCCGGTGAGTGGCAGTACGACCCCACTTGGGGCTAGTCCCCTGTTTAAGACTAATCCTTCTCGCCCGGTGCAGTCTTTTAATAAGAAGGAGGATTTCATTAAACACTTTGACTTTGGCGATCCCATCCTGGATCCTGGCAATAACAACTTGGCTAAAAGTGCCCGAGCTGTGGTTGACAACAATGAGATCAATGTGTCTGCCCAGCCGCACATGCGTGGAGACCTTCCCTCTTCTAGCTCTTCCACCGGCTCTGCTTCCTCCAGTTCTCCTGGTCCTCCTGGAGCTGGCCTGGAGGGAGATGGCATGGAGGATGAGGACACATTCTCTGACTCCTTGTCGGACATCTGGAAGCCTCGCAGGTGTCACAACAACAGCATGTGCAGCGTTGACTCCGATTGCGACTCGTATTACACAGCTCTTGAGTCAGCGGAAATCATGTCTCAGAAGGATGAGGAGGAGAAAGAGGAAGATCTCAGTGACTGCACCATCAACGACTACAGTGTGTTCATATTTGGGTAAGAAATGTTTGTTTGCTCCTTAAGGAAACTTTGCAGCTGATGGAGCCTGTAACTAGAATAATATATTTGTTGAAATGTAAAACATAGAGTAGTGCAAAGTCTTATGAAATAGAAATGGAGAAGTGTAAAATTGAAAAGTCTGAAAAATGGAGATGTCTGAATGAAAAACGTACAGTAAAAACAGACGTGTAAATTTGATTAAATTTGTTGCAAGGGCGTGTCCTGAGCAAAATATTTTACTGGATATCCATGTTGAATCGATATATCACACAACTAATTGCAAATTGGGAAAGATTTTGAACTTCTTGTTGACCGAATTTATTTATGAATTTCAGGGATGAACCGACCAAATTTGACGTTGATGTTCTGCACGCCCTTGAAAATTTGCCTGTATCCCCTCAGAATTATCCGAATATATTCAGATGGAAGAAAAAGATCACTAGTCACACAGATGACGAGAGGGCCAAGTAAGTTCATTAATGAAATATTCGTTTTAAAGTTCATCCTTTGAATGTGGTTTTATATAATAGGGAAGGATGGCAGCAGTGGCGTATTTAGGGGGGGCATTGGGCCATGCCCCCCCTCAGGCCAAAAATGAACATGGAAGAGATAGGAAAAGTCGCGGAGCGCCCTGTATTCACCCCATGTAATGCCCCCCCCCCCCCAGGGCCATTTCTAGATACGCCCCTGGATGGCAGACTTGATTATTATGATAAATCATTGCACATGTAGAATTCTTAGAAAATTGGTTGCAAGTCCTTCTCAAAATCTGAGAAGACTTTTTGAAGTCCTGAGGACCATAGTCAGATTTTACGCATATGACCCAACCATGTGCAGGATGGCTACACTGCTTCACACAGGATGCTAGTCAAGCTGAGGCAAATTTCGGGCTGCAATTGCATTGATACTTCATCCTTACGGCAAAACCTGAGTTGCAGTAAGGCCACACATAATTGATTCTTAGCTTCGCGGACCCGCGACACAATAGATTTTCTGTCGATGGGGGAAAAAAAATAGAAAAAAAAGAAAATATTTTTTTTGACATTATAAAAAAAAATTTGTCCACCTTTTATTTTTGTCCTACCGACAGACCCTAGAAAAAGTGCCCTAAGAAGATTTGAGAAGCTAAAGATCAATTATGTGTGGCCTAACAATAGCATGTTCCCTTTCAGGTGGAGAAGTCCTACCCCCAGAAGAACGGCCAGCGTATCCAGAGGGGGCTCCCTTCCCCCGAGTCCTCTGGCCTCTCCCAGATTCGGCAAAGTCAGAAAACGCCTCAACGCTTCGTTTAATGACTTTACATGAACTCTTTGTTTATAGTGTACATACCACAGAGCTAGATGCTCTAAAATGCTTGTATAATGTATATAATGTGTATATTATGTACAGTGCTTTTTTGTAGAAAGTCTGTCTTAGTTGGAGAGGGACACATTGAAGAAAGTGAAGTAAGAGAATGTTTTGGTCACTTGGCCGCAATTTGTCAAGGTCAGATGGGTTTAGAAGTTGTCTGTTTAACTGCGAATGTTAAAATGTTAAGATTTAATGTGGTTAAAGGTTAATTTAGAATGGTGTTAATTGGCAATTGTGTTAATTGTGAAGTGCCCAAGATGATTAAGGAGAGACAAATTAAAGTTAATTGTTCAACTTGTAAAAGCTGTATGATGTGCATTGTTTATAATAGGGTTGGATATCACATATATATCTGATGTGTTGTGCACATTCATTCATATTGTAGCATACATATTTTAAGGATAATTATTGTTATAGCATTGGATGTTCTATTCCATTGTTGAAGTTGGAAGTGCACACTGTACCTGAGATATCCAACAAAACAAACTGATACCAATCATAACCAATGTATAGAAATGTATCGGTAACTGGATACATACTGTATTGCTCTTTATTTGCAGTATTTTAACTATTTTTCAACAGCGAGACACAACTTGTCTCTTTTGAATTCTCTTTTGAACAAAGTGACTGTGATTGGCAACAAATATTTTTTTACGACACACAATTAACAGTGACGTTGCAAAAACACAATATTTTAAAAGCTGAATGACAGTTGATGTTAGTCTTTTGGTATATTCTAATCAATCTTACATGACTAGATTATCTGAAGAGTGAGTGGCTGTGATTGTACTTAGTATTTGGTCCAAGTGGTAGAACATATCAAGATGTATCATTAGTGCAGGCTTCGTAAAATTTATAGGATACAGAACTTTCGTTTTTAGATTTAGGTTAGGTCCAAGTTATTCCATTGATTTGAAAGTTAAGGGCTTGTTATCTCATAAGTTTGATTACCCGGTATATTTATTAACTTAGAATTAAGTGAACTTTTCTTAGTGTTTCAGTCTCAGTATAATATACTGGGTAGCACGTAGATCTATACTATATAAATAAGAAATATTTATAAAAATGTTTTCCACAGCCAAAAGGACTGTTTCTGGAACATTCAAGGAATATCTCAATTATTGTAATTTTGTAATGTCGCTTCATAGGGTTCCTGTAAATGAAACTTTAATAAAAGTCACAAAGCATGACAATTTTAAGTTTAAAATAATAATTGACAGGGACTTTCAGTTGACTAAACATGCAGATTATCTTGCTTTTATATGATTGCATGAACTTTCTGACTTTGAATCATTATGTTTAAGTTAGGTGAGCTCACCTTGGCTTCGCAACTCACCTCGGTTTGGCAACTTTTTGACTTCAAAGGACAATATTTTTTGCATAAAGGCATGCAAATGCATGTTTAATTTAGTAGAAATGTAAAATGAATAGTTTTCAACATTTTGCATTGCTTCACCTTTGTTATGTGGGTATGGTGATGTCACAATTGATGGTCATGTGACCGAACAATGGATTTTTAAAGATTTTGTCATTTTTGCTTGACTTTGAAAAATAATAAGCATGTTATGGGGCATAAGTTTAAAACAACAACAAAATATTAGCCAGCAACCTTCTAAAGGGTTCAAGTGACTTGACTGGCTAGATGAGTTAGCCAGACAGTGATAAAATTGTGAGCTGGATTTACCTGTTATAGGAAAAGTTGCCAAACGAGGTGACCCCTAAAAAAGGGCCCAATCTTGCAACATATCATCACCTGTAGCAAAACCATTGCACAAATTTTTTTTCAAATTGCATGCAAAAGTTACAGATTTGGTAGAGTCAGTTTAATATGCAAAAACATCTGATCTGGCAAATTCACCCAGTTTCTTAATATTGTCAAATAACTGCACCAAACTTGCGAAGCTGAGGTGACTTCACCTACTAATTAGACATTGAAAATCAAGCTTGCTGCTCTTCTCATTTAATATAGTTCGAAATTAACTTCATATTCCTTGTCTTTAAGGATACTTTAAGATGACATACTAAACACCTATAAATTTATCCATGTGCTTAATTAAGTTATTCATGACCGTTACCAGTGTTTGTCTGTTGCTGAGAATTGCATTACCTGCCTGCTGTTTTACATTGATGGATATATTTGATGGTTTAATATTAAACACAAAACAGCATATGTCAAACGTATATTTTATTGAACAAATAAAATCAAAATTCCTAAAATGAGTGGTTTGTCATGAATCTCCATCTTCCGAGCAATTTTCGTTGCTATCCTCATTAAAGTTATTGGCAGTTGAACTTCCATTGGAATTGTCTTTTGAACTGTCTTTTGAATTTTCATTTGCATTGTCAGTCGGATCTTCACTTGCCCTGTTCTTTTCACAAGATGATTCTTCCGTCATACCGGTTGCGTTATTGTCCTCGGTTTCGTCTCTGTTCACTTTCCTTTTCGGGATAACTTTGTAGAAAGATTCCTCCCAGTCGTTAGTTTCGGTGAAGCGGAGTAGGATGTCAAATACTGAAAAGAAAGTGGTTTTTCATGATTACCCATTTGGACCATTTCTGGGTTTGCCATCTGTATCCAATTTCATTTGTGGGCTTAATAATAATTCAGAGGGTTGTTCATTATGGCATTCTTGTGAACATGTTCGTAAAGCTTTCCGTGCTACATTCTATTCACGTTGGCAAGTAAAACAGATGTGCTCTTCAACAAACGGTTTTATTTTCATGAGCCACTCAAAATAGAACCTGTTTTACCATGGTTAACAGCCAGGACTTTCCTCGATTTCAGTTCCACGTATTTTCCAATCGGTAGCTGGGCGTGTCTGTACCCTTTCTCGAGAGCTAAGGCATGACAGTACCCCTGCAATAAATTAACCAATGAGAAGTTTGTTTGTTTGTAAATTTATTAATAGGCTCCATTATCTTCAGCATGTGTAGTAATTTCAAGGGGATAAGAAGTATTGAAGTTTCAACGTAGGTTGAATAACCTGGTTGCAGGTCTATACCAACACCTACCTTGTGGGCATTGTGATCAACCAAGCCACCGATGACGTAAATTTCATCTTCATCCAGCTTCTCCAGGACATTTTCTGAATCACTCGACAAGTAAACAACTTTATCTTTGTCAAATACTTTTTCAAAGTGCTCCTGTTTGAAGTGAACCTGAAATAATGGGGAAAAGTTATTGGTTTGAATTGCACTAAATACTTAAAGAAACAGATTCCTGTAAAAAAATTAAAGCATTCAACTGATCCTTGGAAATCATTGACTTACATCCCAAGATTTGTGATCCGGAAGTTGTAGAAATCGTTCTTCAGTTTTCCCATCACAACTTGTCACATAAAACTGAAACAAAGAATTAAATGCATCTTACAAAATTTTGTAATCACCATGAAAAAATAATCTATATCTCAAAATTAGTTACAGGAATAGAAGATATTGCAATAGATACTGACCTGAACAGGATTTTCTGCTCTTCGGTTGGAAGCGTAGCAGAAATTGAGTTGAGCTACCAAACTGTTGATCTCCTAAAATAATATGTTGACAATAAAATTATCGATAGAAATAGCAGCAGACACATATTAAATCAGAATACACTCAATTAGTACACATTTGAAACATTTCAGTATGGGCACAAACTTGTGGGGAGGGGCCTGGACTTTATTTTAATATGGATGATTTGTAAACACTTTTAGAAAAACCATTGCATAAAGAGAGGCAACCAGAGTCCGCGAAAAGTACTTTTGCCATACAGGACATTCGGGCGGGTGGATTTTGAATTTTACCTGCCCGAATGAAATCCTGTCTGCCCGAATAAAATCTTGTTTGTCCAAAATTCTGATTTTATTTATTTCAAACTGTATTACTCTCTGTGTGTTTCTTTAGAAATGCAAAGCTACTCCAAACTTCTCCCAATAAGAATAGAGCCTACAAACTCATTGCTAACAAGTAAATAAAAGTTCTTGCTAATATAATTAAACCAGTATTTATTGGCCTCAGAGTCCGCGAAAAGTGCTTTTATCACACAGGACATTCGGGCAGGTAGATCTAGAATTTTACCTGCCCGAATGAAATCCGGTCTGCCCGAATAAAATCCTATGAGCCAGAAATTCCAATATTATTAATTTTTATTCATGATTTTGTGTGCCTTCAGAAATGTAACTTTAATTGTTAAAAATACTCCAAATTTCTCCCAACAAAAATAGAGCCCACTAACTCATTGCTGTCAAGAAACTTAAAAATCTTAAACCTGTATTTACAAGCCTACAAAATTTCAAAAATGTTCTATTGAATATAATTATATTGCTATAATTGGACCAGGTAGAGTTTATTTCATATTGAGTATGTAACATTTATTTCTATGTTCATTAGTATTTGTCTCAAGCTGTTTATTATTTTTTGGTGAGTATAAATCACTTTGCATTACTGCAGAAAACCCGTCAGAACCCCTGCTATGATACATATCTTCATATTGCAACCTTGCAGTGCCTCAAATCTTATACATGAGCTTACATGGTATATACTGTGGATTAGATGATGCTGAACATGGCTAATTGCAATTTGCTTAGCTATTGACTGTTCTTTTGCTTAATAGCAATCCATTTCACACATCTGACACCAATTTGCAGCCTGACTTGTGTCATAATTGATGTTCAATTGCCCTGGCGATTTCAAAGGCCAGCACTAATTGCATTGGTTACTGTATCAGCTTATTGACTCTCCAGCAGGCCCATCGGACATTTGGGCAGGTAACCACTCTATTTTTGCCGGTCACACGCGATTTTTGCCGGTTTTGACCGGCAAACCGGCACTTTTCGCGGACTCTGATTGGCCTACAAAATTAAAATAAATTGTATTGAATAAAATTGGACCAGGTATGGTTTATTTTATACTAATAACATTTAACCATTTATTTCTATGTTCATAAGTATTAATCCCAGGGCTAAGCTGTCTATCATTTTGTGATGTAAAAAATAACAGACCTTACTATTGTAACCTTGCAAGGGCCTCAAATCTTGCATGTAGGTCTATAGCAGGCCACATACCAGCTGTACTTTGCTAATTGCAATTTGCTGTGCTATTGACCATTGTTGTGCTGAATTGCAATCCATTTGACACTTCTGACCCCCCGATTTGAGTGATTGACTGTTTCAATTGCACTGGCAACTTCAAAGGCCAGGCTGGCCAGCACTAATTGCCTAGGTTGCTGCATCTATTCTCCAGCTAACCCATCGGACATTTGGGCAGGTAACCACTTTACTTTTGCCGGTCACACGCTATTTTTGCCGGTTTTGACCGGCAAACCGGCACTTTTCGCTGACTCTGGAGGCAACAGATGTTTTCTGACACTCGTACAAAGTGTATTTGATTACCAAGGCCTTGTCTTAAAAATCAATATTATTGATTTACCCTTTCTTTCATGAGATCATCAAATGAGCAATCCACGACCACCTTGACTTGACAGGATGAGTCGGCCATTTTGTTCAGCTTCAAGGCTTTCCTGCTTGGTCCGAGGTCCACTCCTGCTTCCCGTGCTTGTTGGCGTTTCTTTTTCTTCTTGGCTCGTTCATGTTGTCTGAAAGTTTCAATAGATTTGCAAATATATATGCACTGAAAGTTTCAATAGATTTGCAAATATATATCCAAACATGTACTCTAATTAGAAAGTTTTTTTGCACTGATAGAATTAGTACGACGGTCTCCACATGCATCACGGTCTATTCAATCGAAAGTTGAAGGCCAGTACTACTGGCAATAGTAGGTCCACATGGACTACCTTTTTTCCTGCTTATGCTCCAACCATCGTTGTGTCTTCAGCTGTTTCTTCAACTGGTTTTTTGACAAACCCAAAGCTTCGGCCTCCTTCTTCATGTTTTCTTTTCTCAACTTGTGGTCGATTTGGCCGGGCTGACCATTAACCGTATCGCTTTGATCTACACCTGAAAACAATCAACAGAATCTCAGTCATTGTAAATGTAATCAAAATCTGGAACCTGCTGGAGGGGATCCCCCGGGGAAGACTATCTGTACGTAGGAGGGGGGTCCAGGGTCACTTCAGCAAAGATTCTCTGGGTGCATATAAGGTGTCTTTTTTGGCATTTTTGCATTTAAAATAAGAGGTATAAACACTCTAATGTGCTCTTGCCACTCTAGACTACATTCAACATTGTACACCCTACCCCTCTCCAGCTATTTTCCTTGCACACACTAGACTAGTTCCACTGTTAATTATGTATACAGTATACTGTATACCTGGTAGTCCAGTCGCATAAATTCCATGGTAATTACCTTCTTGGTGTTCTTTGGGAACTCTGTCACCCTCTTCCATTTTGTGACAGGTGAAAATTTCCTGAATGACAAGGGCAGTGCTACCTGCTTTGACAGCTCAATGCAATGTTGACATGGTTGATGTTGACAAATGCAATCCACATGTCCCGGAAGTTGCAATGGTCTTGGGGATTGCATGTTAAACTTCAGATGGCGCTGTTTTTCTCATCGGCAGGTGCTGCCACCAACGTTGTTTTTGTCTGAGATTTTAATATTTTAAATATCAAAGAAATACAGTTGTAGGCCACTACAGCATAATATTCTGGAAAAGGTCAATCATATAGAATTAGAAAATAATAATAAACTACGTGGGCTTGCGTGTTAACAGGAGGAAGAGAGGAAGTGAAAGAGACCCATTAACGGTCAGTTTTATGCCAAGCCCCCAGATTTTTAAGAGAAGTACACCCTGCTGCAAGGCTGATTTTACACCTGAAAACAATCAACAGAATCTCAGTCAGCTGAGGCCATGCATATTGTAAGTTCTAACGGAAGCTAGAATACCAACAAGGAATTCAAACTAACAAAGAATTTGTTTTAATGTTCATTAAATTTGGAAAGTGAACTTTTTTCCAGTCTATATTTCAATTACTTTAGACTACCTCATCAACTTCATGTGGGAAATAGGCCTCTGAGCATGACCTAGAATTTTGGGATTTAAGTTTACATTCAAAATGCACAACAAACAAATCACATTTAAAATTTAATTTTTATTTATTTCACCAACACCATTCTAAAATCCATCAGAAGGCCAAAATAACTTCCGACTCAAAAAAGCAATAGAAATTCACTTTCACCAAATTTCAACAATCTTTGTAAAAAAGACTCGAGTCTCGCAATTTTAACTTTTCTCAAAGGAACAGCATAAATCATAAATAATCATAAAAATAAAATTTGAAACAATTTTTAAGATGATTCCGATAGTATTATACAGTGAGATTAATTTTAATGAAATTTCTACCTACAGCATATGAAGTCCATATTACATCATTGGTAAGTATTAATAGTTATTCTAACTTAAAACAAATTAAATGTACAAAAATATAAATGTAGCCAGATGTTGAAGGTTCAATGAAAATCCTATGCATGCCTCAGTTTGGTTTTCTTGCCGGACTTGGGCTTGGCCTGGGATTTCTTAGAAATGGTTTTATTGGTGTTCGCATATTTCTTCTTGTCACCTCTGTCAAATAAAGAAAACAAATTAATTAGAAATTTAATATAGGTTTATTTATATTATCATCAAGTAATCTTAATGTTATTGTCATTAACTTAAATGAGGCGATTCGAGTCTAAATTATTTGTCAGAATTACATTGACAAAATTGAGTTCAAATAATAATTTTTCAGATTTTCTTTACCTGGACATTTTAATGACATCTCTGCAGCCCTTGCCTCCCTCCCAGTGAGAACCCGACTTCTTGGTCATGTTGGAGCCACACATAGTGCAGTCACGGTTGGCAGCGAAGGCCTGAAAGAAAACAAATGAAATATTCACACTAAAGGCAAGGTAAGAAGTTATTAACAGTTCTTTTTTCATTGTTAGTTTGCAGCTTAATATTAGTGCTGAATTTGGCATTGTCTGGTAATCTTGGAATCCAAATAGAAAATTGCAAAGATGAATCATCTTCTCAATTTGCCTGGGGATTTCATATTTATAGCCTCTTTTCACATCTGTTCAAATCATCATAAGTCACTACATATTATTAAGTCTTTATCATAAGGTCAAGAATTTTTTTTAATATTTTTTATGTCGCAAAAAACAGGAATGGCAGGCAGGTTTTTTTTCCGGAGTAGTGTTGTTTTTTTTAAAAGTATTTACCTGCTCCTTGGCGCAGTATCCACAGATCATTCTGTTGGCGAACTGCATTTCATGGTCCTCCTTTTCATCGTGGCATTCGTCACATGGATAGGCCTTTCCACAGCATGGGAACCTGCAACAACAGTCAAGAATAAAATAATGGTCTAACCCAATGTCATGTAATTACTTAATGCAGGCATTGCATGTTGGACCTTAGTCCAAACAAGAATCCATGGATTGCCAAACAGAGGTGGGCATGTTAGGAATGGTGTAATAGTGCTGGAGATTTATTTCTAATATGGCCTAAAGAAGTTATTTATTTTAAAGTGACCTATGCTGGCCCAGGCATGTGTAAAGAAAGCCACAGGGTGCAATTTTGCAGAAGTTAATGTGAGACATTGAGACAAGCCTGTATATATTTTTGATATGTTACGTTTCTTAACTATGTCTACGATTTGACTTCTTTCAGTCTGCTCATTATGATGGTATTCCACAAAATTTTATTTATAAGATGTTCATATGAGGACAATGACTGCATGACCTACCTGAGCCACCTGAAGCTCTTCTTGTAATGTTTGCAGGTTCCATTGCTGGGCAGAGGTTTCCCTTCTTGAATGGCTGGGTCCCTTGTAGACTTCTTCTTTGCCCTTACCACAACAGCTCCGCGAGTGTCTGTGTGTGACAAAATCATATGTTTTAAACTG
Organism: Platynereis dumerilii; assembly: GCA_026936325.1. Taxonomy (NCBI): domain Eukaryota; kingdom Metazoa; phylum Annelida; class Polychaeta; order Phyllodocida; family Nereididae; genus Platynereis; species Platynereis dumerilii. The sequence goes on along the minus strand of JAPTHN010000062.1, from coordinate 62,850 downwards.
AATTTTGGCCTGAATACAATTCCTACATACTGGTAAGATTGCACTCGGGGACACATTTAGCAGATATGGCACAAATTGACAATGCGTTAATCGCAAAATTCTGTTAATGAAGTAATCGCTCATTTACCAACATTCATATAATACTAATTATTCAAGCAATATACATTTATAATAGACTTTAGAAAGCAACTTCTGCACTTAAATGGCTGGACCAGGCTGGTACTTACCGACATAATCAGATTGTTGCAACTGAGTGAATCGAGTGGACTCCACGGCCAATTGTAGTTTCTTGTGGCACGAACAGAAGATTGTCTTCAGTTGACCGTGTGCAAGACCCTAGAAAACAAACAAACTTCCGTAAGAGAGGTGTGATCTCAAATTCTCAATATGAAATTACAACAAGTCATGCGAAAGCTATGAGCCCAGGAACAAGTTGCAAAAAGTTTTTTTGAAACATACCTCAACTTTGGACTCCTTGCTGCACTCCATGCAGCCCACCATGAAGAGACAGTCGGTCAAGATGAGGTCGACGGGAGAGCAGTTCTCGGTATCCAGGTAGCCAATGACGGAGGTGAACTGGTGAGCCATACCAGGACGCAACTTGACTATCTGCTCATCGTGACATCTGCTGCAGACGATGACGGTTGCTCTGTCCGTTGTTACTTTGATCTCTGCGTTGTTCTTGCATCTGCCGCACTGGAGAATGAACTTGGCGAAGTAGATTCTGAGGGTTGTTGCTTGTTCCTTCAACTGCAGTTGCTGGAGTTTCACCTCAATGCCTCGTTTAGCAGGGTCCAGAGAGCGATGGTCTACATTGTACTCATTCTCCTCTTCCTCCTCCATCTCATCCTCCTCTTCTGAGTCTCCATCCTCCGTACCGCTGTCGTACTCATCTTCAAAGTAGTCTCCATCAGCATCCTTGTCTTCCTCCTCCTCCTCCTCATCTTCTTCATCTGAACTCTGGTTGTACCTGTCATTCAGGATTGATGCCGAAACTAGTTCAATCCCAGAGGCTTTTGCCATCAACTCTTTCTTGTACTGGAAACCGAAAAACATTGTTGGTCATTCACATGCTAATTGACTATCTGTTAAAAATAATGCTCGCAATTTTCTATTCAATGTGCTTTCAAAACAAAGCCTCACAAAAACTTTAACGAATTTGAAGTTACGATTGATTTGAAGATTTTCATTTTAAAAATGTTATGGAAAAGGTGATTACCAGTTGAAGGCCTTCGGTAAAGAGATCCTCCAAGCTTCTGTCCAGCAATCTGAGCAGCGGTTTGAAGACAAGTTCCACGACTCCATTCTCAGCCAGTCTGTCGAAACGACTGCGAAGCCAGTCCTGCATACCGAACCAAACTTGTCTGCAAGGAAGATGATATCACAATTGATTTAACGAGAACCAATATTCAATATGTAGCAGTAGAAGTTTATGGGTATCATGTGAACATAAAACTACAACTTTGATCTTAAGTTATTTTATAAGTTGAGAGCAGAAATGTTTACCTCTTGACAGTTTCAGGTACGGCTTCATCTTCGGACAATTTCACTCGCAGTCTCTGTAAAGGCATAAAAAGAGGTTATAAATTTTAAAGTAGGGAAAGCAGCAGGAAAGACGACTCCATAGATTGGTGATTCAGAACATGCCTGCATAGATCAGATTTTCTTGGTTTGCAAAATTTACCCGAGTATAAATTCATTTTATACTTTCAAGACCTGCATCTTACCTTGGCTGGGTAGTCTTCATGGAATATGACGGTCATCTTCAAATGTTTCACATCATAAGGCTGCAAAGAAAGAAACATTTGAAAATTATTTTTAATTTGTCACTACATGCCAGATCTATGGAAATGGTATGCAAATGTATTTTATGAGATAATTTACGTTAAACTTTCCAAAACTTACCCAATCAGGATCTGTTGGCACGAAGGTGACCTTGAAGGCGTCACGCCCTTTTTCATCCTCAAATTCAACAGCTTGAGGAAAGCGTTTCTTGAGTTGATTAATTTCCCTTTCACGAAGGTTATTCAGATCTTCTGTAGTTTGGTCATCCAGACGAAACTGGAACTGGGGTCCCCCTGATCGGTTGTAAATGGGAGTCCTGCGATGTTGATAACTTCGCTGTTTGGACTCCGCAGCCTTACCAGCAGGAGCAGGGGCTGTTGCCCCCTCCCCAACTGCATTATCAAGTTTCACATCTTTAAAGTCTTCTGTCACGTCATCAAGGATGTTCTTGACTGGGTGATAGAATTTGCATCTGTCACCCAGAGCACACCCTCCTCTCTTAAAGTAGCGACACAATGGTTGCTTAGGTCTCTTTTTAACAGCATCTGGTTTTGGCAAATTGCCTTGGCCATTTTGTTTGACGTCATCTTCAGTCGGTTGACTCTCAGAAGGAAGACTTCCTTGGTTAGAGTCGGGGACGTTGGTTTTCTTCTTCACTGGGACTTCATGGCTGAATCGGCAGTTGTCTCCGTAACCACAAAAACGGTGCTTCACAAAAAATTTGCAAATCTGGGGTCGACTGTTATCAGGAGTGAGATCAGGTGCGGACTCGGCTCCCAAAGGTTCCTCTGCAGGCACCAGGTTAAGGTTATCTAGCTCTCTTAGGCCTTCATGTTGCTGGTTGGCTTCAGACGTACGAGAAGGTTTAGACTTCGGGGTCTTGGGTTTAGGTTGACGCTGATGCAGAAATCGGCAACGACTACCAAATCGACACCACTTGCCGCGGGCGTAGAACTGGCAAACAGTTGTTCGGTTACTAGTCTCTTTTACTGCGACTCCATCTTTTACTTTCTCAGTAGTCGAAGAGGAATCAAACATGACACAAATACCCGGACTGTTGCAGTTGTTCAAGCGGTATTCCACCTCTTGATCTGTTGATATGCGGTTTGAAGAACGGTAAATCCTTGTAGAATGGGATGTACCTGCGGTTTTCAGCTGCAACAGCTCTGTAGAGTTTGCGGCTAAAGTGATAAGTCCTGACGTTGAAATTGAGGTAAATGCAGTTAAACTAACACCAGAAGTACTGTTTACCTCAAACAAGGACAATACCAATTTCAGACAAAAGAGAGCAAATGGAGCAAAAAAGTTTTTTGCACAAGCAAGTCAGTAGGAGAGAACTCCTCAACCAAAAAAGAAGCCCTTCTTGCTTCACAAAAAGTCCAAATAAAGCGTCCTGCTGGATCTGTGCGCGTCGGCTTGCAGCACCGACACACTGGCTTGCCCTTGGAAGAAAGCCCTGCCCTTTATAGCAGAGCAAAGAGGGGAGCAAAGGTCTCTTTCTTGACTAGTTTGAAGTCAGCCGTCATTAAATTGCGCTAGCCGCCATAACCGCACTCAGCCGCCAATGTTGAAGTAGGCCGTCAATAAAGTGAGTGCGGTCGTGATTATTCGCCAACATAGCGAACTTTTAGTTTACCGCATTACCGCTAGGTGGCAAGGAACGTCGTGGAGACAACTTTCCGGGCCAAAATAAGGCTTTTGCCGCAAACGACCAGAACTGTTGTCTCATGTGGGTCACGGAGATCAGTGACCCACGTGAGTGCAAAGAGGTGACTCCGTCTATGGCGGCTGACTTCAGTTAAAGGCGGCTGACTGTCAAACAGTGTTTATTAACAATATTCAGACATAAAAATAAATAAAAGTTGTGCCCCACACGAAAAATTAAATTTGTAAGTTTATGCACAGTAGCGTAACAATTACCAGAGGGGGGCAGCAGATGATATTTATACTGAATATCAATTGATTAATACAGGAGTGTGCCTGTGTTTGTACACTCTTCTAAAATAATAGTACATTTTTATGCTATTAATGCACAACCATTTCTGTAATTGGTGTAACAATTTCTAAAGTTGTAGACATTTTTTACAATAATTGTACATTCCAATAAAAATATCTGCACTAATGAAACAACTTTTTATGGTAATTGTAAAAATTTTTTTGCCAATATTGCTGAAATTTATATAATTATTGTACAAATGTTTGATATTATCTTACAATTCTTAGAAAATATGAATTCACTATAAATTCGCTATTATTGCAATTTTTGCAATGTTGATTGTGTGATTGACACCAAAGCGCTTCATATTTAAGAAAATATTGATATACATGTGAGAAATAGCAGATTTTGTCAACCAAAAAATGCATGCATCTTTCTGTTTGGGCTGGCTTAAAGGTGGGGGTGTACAAGGGTAAAAATCGACACAATCGACATGGGGACACTGCCCTTCTGAAAAAGTGACACATGGACACTGGCCCTCTTAAAAATCGAGAGACACTGACAGATTGACTGATAAAAAGTAACAAACGACATTTGATGTATTTCTTTATCAGTTATGCTTAGATAAAATGGGACATGAGACATTCATATTTCCTTTAAATTCCGACATTTGACACTCAATCTCTTTTTGAGACCCATGTAATTTGATGTAAACCCATAAAGGTGGTTTCAAAAAGGGCTAGGCATATTGAGTTTGGTCTCTATAACTGGGGAATTTTGTTGCCTTTCCAACCTATATGGTTTCATTTTGGCCTAGTGGTTCTGAATACTCAGCCCTCAATGTTGAAAGCTACAAAATCGCACTTTTTTTTGCCAAAAAATACATGTACCTCTTTGTTTGGAGTGGCTTAAAGGTGGTTTCAAAAATGGCTAGGCATATTGAGTTTGGTCTCACTAAGTGGGGAATTTTGTTGCCTTTCCAACCTATATGGTTTTATTTTGGCCTAGTGGTTCTGAATACTCACATCCAATGTTGAAAGCTACAAAATCGCACATTTTTTAGCCAAAAAATGCATGTAACTCTTTGTTTGGAGTGGCTTAAAGGTGGTTTCAAAAATGGCTAGGCATATTGAGTTTAGTCTCACTAAGTGGGGAATTTTGTTGCCTTTCCAACCTATATGGTTTCATTTTGGCCTAGTGGTTCTGAATACTCAGCCCTCAATGTTGAAAGCTACAAAATCGCACATTTTTTAGCCAAAAAATGCATGTAACTCTTTGTTTGGAGTGGCTTAAAGGTGGTTTCAAAAATGGCTAGGCATATTGAGTTTGGTCTCACTAAGTGGGGAATTTTGTTGCCTTTCCAACCTATATGGTTTAATTTTGGCCTAGTGGTTCTGAATACTCAGCCCTCAATGTTGAAAGCTACAAAATCGCACTTTTTTAAACCAAAAAATGCCTGCACCTTTTTGTTTGGAGTGGCTTAAAGGTGGTTTCAAAAATGGCTAGGCATATTGAGTTTAGTCTCACTAAGTGGGGAATTTTGTTGCCTTTCCAACCTATATGGTTTCATTTTGGCCTAGTGGTTCTGAATACTCAGCCCTCAATGTTGAAAGCTACAAAATCGCACATTTTTAAACCAAAAAATGCCTGCACCTTTTTGTTTTGACTGGCTTAAAGGTGGTTTCAAAATGGCTAGGCATATTGAGTTTGGTCTCACTAAGTGGGGAATTTTATTGCCTTTCCAACCTATATGGTTTCATTTTGGCCTAGTGGTTCTGAATACTCAGCCCTCAATGTTGATAGCTACAAAATCGCACATTTTTTAGCCAAAAAATGCATGTACCTCTTTGTTTGGACTGGCTTAAAGGTGGTTTCAAAAATGGATAGGCATATTGAGTTTGGTCTCACTAATTGGGGAATTTTGTTGCCTTTCCAACCTATATGGTTTCATTTTGGCCTAGTGGTTCTGAATACTCAGCCCTCAATGTTGAAAGCTACAAAATCGCACTTTTTTAAACCAAAAAATGCCTGCACCTTTTTGTTTGGAGTGGCTTAAAGGTGGTTTCAAAAATGGCTAGGCATATTGAGTTTAGTCTCACTAAGTGGGGAATTTTGTTGCCTTTCCAACCTATATGGTTTCATTTTGGCCTAGTGGTTCTGAATACTCAGCCCTCAATGTTGAAAGCTACAAAATCGCACATTTTTAAACCAAAAAATGCCTGCACCTTTTTGTTTTGACTGGCTTAAAGTTGGTTTCAAAAATGGCTAGGCATATTGAGTTTGGTCTCACTAAGTGGGGAATTTTATTGCCTTTCCAACCTATATGGTTTCATTTTGGCCTAGTGGTTCTGAATACTCAGCCCTCAATGTTGATAGCTACAAAATCGCACATTTTTAAACCAAAAAATGCCTGCACCTTTTTGTTTTACTGGCTTAAAGGTGGTTTCAAAAATGGCTAGGCATATTGAATTTGGTCTCACTAAGTGGGGAATTTTGTTGCCTTTCCAACCTATATGGTTTCATATTGGCCTAGTGGTTCTGAATACTCAGCCCTCAATGTTGAAAGCTACAAAATCGCACATTTTTTAACCAAAAAATGCCTGCACCTTTTTGTTTGGAGTGACTTAAAGGTGGTTTCAAAAATGGCTAGGCATATTGAGTTTAGTGTCACTAAGTGGGGAATTTTATTGCCTTTCCAACCTATATGGTTTAATTTTGGCCTAGTGGTTCTGAATACTCAGCCCTCAATGTTGAAAGCTACAAAATCGCACATTTTTTAACCAAAAAATGCCTGCACCTTTTTGTTTGGACTGGCTTAAAGGTGGTTTCAAAAATGGCTAGGCATATTGAGTTTGGTCTCACTAAGTGGGGAATTTTGTTGCCTTTCCAACCTATATGGTTTCATTTTGGCCCAGTGGTTCTGAATACTCAGCCCTCAATGTTGAAAGCTCAAAATCGCACATTTTTTAGCCAAAAAATGCATGTAACTCTTTGTTTGGAGTGGCTTAAAGGTGGTTTCAAAAATGGCTAGGCATATTGAGTTTGGTCTCACTAAGTGGGGAATTTTGTTGCCTTTCCAACCTATATGGTTTCATTTTGGCCTAGTGGTTCTGAATACTCAGCCCTCAATGTTGAAAGCTACAAAATCGCTAGTTTTTGAACCAAAAAATGCCTGCACTTTTTTGTTTGGAGTGGCTTAAAGGTGGTTTCAAAAATGGCTAGGCATATTGAGTTTGGTCTCACTAAGTGGGGAATTTTGTTGGCTTTCCAACCTATATGGTTTCATTTTGGCCTAGTGGTTCTGAATACTCAGCCCTCAATGTTGAAAGGTAAGAAATCGCTAGTTTTTTAACAAAAAAATGCATGTTTCATTCTGTTTGGAGTGGCTTAAAGGTGGTTTCAAAAATGGCTAGGCATATTGAGTTTTGCCAGACTAAATGGAGAATTCTGTTGGCTTTCCAACCTATATGGTTTCATTTTGGCCTAGTGGTTCTGAATACTCAGCCCTCAATGTTGAAAGCTACAAAATCGCACTTTTTTAAACCAAAAAATGCCTACACCTTTTTGTTTGGAGTGGCTTAAAGGTGGTTTCAAAAATGGCTAGGCATATTGAGTTTAGTCTCACTAAGTGGAGAATTTTATTGCCTTTCCAACCTATATGGTTTCATTTTGGCCTAGTGGTTCTGAATACTCAGCCCTCAATGTTGAAAGCTACAAAATCGCACATTTTTAAACCAAAAAAAGGCCTGTACCTCTTTGTTTGGAGTGGCTTAAAGGTGGTTTCAAAAATGGCTAGGCATATTGAGTTTAGTCTCACTAAGTGGGGAATTTTGTTGCCTTTCCAAGCTATATGGTTTTATTTTGGCCTAGTGGTTCTGAATACTCAGCCCTCAATGTTGAAAGCTACAAAATCGCACATTTTTTAACCAAAAAATGCATGTACCTCTTTGTTTGGAGTGGCTTAAAGGTGGTTTCAAAAATGGCTAGGCATATTGAGTTTGGTCTCACTAAGTGGAGAATTTTGTTGCCTTTCCAACCTATATGGTTTCATTTTGGCCTAGTGGTTCTGAATACTCAGCCCTCAATGTCGAAAGCTACAAAATCGCACATTTTTAAACCAAAAAATGCCTGCACCTTTTTGTTTGGAGTGGCTTAAAGGTGGTTTCAAAAATGGCTAGGCATATAGAGTTTGGTCTCACTAAGTGGGGAATTTTATTGCCTTTCCAACCTATATGGTTTCATTTTGGCCTAGTGGTTCTGAATACTCAGCCCTCAATGTTGAAAGCTACAAAATCGCACATTTTTAAACCAAAAAAAGGCATGTACCTCTTTGTTTGGAGTGGCTTAAAGGTGGTTTCAAAAATGGCTAGGCATATTGAATTTGGTCTCACTAAGTGGGGAATTTTGTTGCCTTTCCAAGCTATATGGTTTTATTTTGGCCTAGTGGTTCTGAATACTCAGCCCTCAATGTTGAAAGCTACAAAATCGCACATTTTTTAACCAAAAAAATGCATGTACCTCTTTGTTTGGACTGGCTTAAAGGTGGTTTCAAAAATGGCTAGGCATATTGAGTTTGGTCTCACTAAGTGGAGAATTTTGTTGCCTTTCCAACCTATATGGTTTCATTTTGGCCTAGTGGTTCTGAATACTCAGCCCTCAATGTCGAAAGCTACAAAATCGCACATTTTTAAACCAAAAAATGCCTGCACCTTTTTGTTTGGACTGGCTTAAAGGTGGTTTCAAAAATGGCTAGGCATATTGAGTTTGGTCTCACTAAGTGGGGAATTTTATTGCCTTTCCAACCTATATGGTTTAATTTTGGCCTAGTGGTTCTGAATACTCAGCCCTCAATGTTGAAAGCTACAAAATCGCACATTTTTTAACCAAAAAATGCCCGCACCTTTTTGTTTGGAGTGGCTTAAAGGTGGTTTCAAAAATGGCTAGGCATATTGAGTTTGGTCTCACTAAGTGGGGAATTTTGTTGCCTTTCTAACCTATATGGTTTCATTTTGGCCCAGTGGTTCTGAATACTCAGCCCTCAATGTTGAAAGCTACAAAATCGCACATTTTTTAGCCAAAAAATGCATGTAACTCTTTGTTTGGAGTGGCTTAAAGGTGGTTTCAAAAATGGCTAGGCATATTGAGTTTGGTCTCACTAAGTGGGGAATTTTGTTGCCTTTCCAACCTATATGGTTTTATTTTGGCCTAGTGGTTCTGAATACTCAGCCCTCAATGTTGAAAGCTACAAAATCGCACATTTTTAAACCAAAAAATGCCTGCACCTTTTTGTTTGGAGTGGCTTAAAGGTGGTTTCAAAAATGGCTAGGCATATTGAGTTTGGTCTCACTAAGTGGAGAATTTTGTTGCCTTTCCAACCTATATGGTTTCATTTTGGCCTAGTGGTTCTGAATACTCAGCCCTCAATGTAGAAAGGTAAGAAATCGCTAGTTTTTTAACAAAAAAATGCATGTTTCATTCTGCTTGGACTGGCTTAAAGGTGGTTTCAAAAATGGCTAGGCATATTGAGTTTAGTCTCACTAAGTGGGGAATTTTATTGCCTTTCCAACCTATATGGTTTCATTTTGGCCTAGTGGTTCTGAATACTCAGCCCTCAATGTTGAAAGCTACAAAATCGCACATTTTTAAACCAAAAAATGCCTGCACCTTTTTGTTTGGAGTGGCTTAAAGGTGGTTTCAAAAATGGCTAGGCATATTGAGTTTAGTCTCACTAAGTGGGGAATTTTATTGCCTTTCCAACCTATATGGTTTCATTTTGGCCTAGTGGTTCTGAATACTCAGCCCTCAATGTTGAAAGCTACAAAATCGCACATTTTTAAACCAAAAAATGCCCGCATCTTTTTGTTTTGACTGGCTTAAAGGTGGTTTCAAAAATGGCTAGGCATATTGAGTTTGGTATCACTAATTGGGGAATTTTGTTGCCTTTCTAACCTATATGGTTTCATTTTGGCCTAGTGGTTCTGAATACTCAGCCCTCAATGTTGAAAGCTACAAAATCGCACATTTTTTAGCCAAAAAATGCATGTAACTCTTTGTTTGGAGTGGCTTAAAGGTGGTTTCAAAAATGGCTAGGCATATTGAGTTTGGTCTCACTAAGTGGGGAATTTTGTTGCCTTTCCAACCTATATGGTTTCATTTTGGCCTAGTGGTTCTGAATACTCAGCCCTCAATGTTGAAAGCTACAAAATCGCACTTTTTTAAACCAAAAAATGCCTACACCTTTTTGTTTGGAGTGGCTTAAAGGTGGTTTCAAAAATGGCTAGGCATATTGAGTTTAGTCTCACTAAGTGGGGAATTTTGTTGGCTTTCCAACCTATATGGTTTCATTTTGGCCTAGTGGTTCTGAATACTCAGCCCTCAATGTTGAAAGCTACAAAATCGCACATTTTTAACCAAAAAATGCCTGCACCTTTTTTGTTTGGAGTGACTTAAAGGTGGTTTCAAAAATGGCTAGGCATATTGAGTTTAGTGTCACTAAGTGGGGAATTTTATTGCCTTTCCAACCTATATGGTTTCATTTTGGCCTAGTGGTTCTGAATACTCAGCCCTCAATGTTGAAAGCTACAAAATCGCACATTTTTAAACCAAAAAATGCCTGCACCTTTGTGTTTTGACTGGCTTAAAGGTGGTTTCAAAAATGGCTAGGCATATTGAGTTTGGTCTCACTAAGTGGGGAATTTTGTTGCCTTTCCAACCTATATGGTTTCATTTTGGCCCAGTGGTTCTGAATACTCAGCCCTCAATGTTGAAAGCTCAAAATCGCACATTTTTAGCCAAAAAATGCATGTAACTCTTTGTTTGGAGTGGCTTAAAGGTGGTTTCAAAAATGGCTAGGCATATTGAGTTTGGTCTCACTAAGTGGGGAATTTTGTTGCCTTTCCAACCTATATGGTTTCATTTTGGCCTAGTGGTTCTGAATACTCAGCCCTCAATGTTGAAAGGTAAGAAATCGCTAGTTTTTTAACAAAAAAATGCATGTTTCATTCTGCTTGGACTGGCTTAAAGGTGGTTTCAAAAATGGCTAGGCATATTGAGTTTTGCCAGACTAAATGGAGAATTTTGTTGGCTTTCCAACCTATATGGTTTCATTTTGGCCTAGTGGTTCTGAATACTCAGCCCTCAATGTTGAAAGCTACAAAATCGCACTTTTTTAAACCAAAAAATGCCTGCACCTTTTTGTTTGGACTGGCTTAAAGGTGGTTTCAAAAATGGCTAGGCATATTGAGTTTAGTCTCACTAAGTGAGGAATTTTGTTGCCTTTCCAACCTATATGGTTTCATTTTGGCCTAGTGGTTCTGAATACTCAGCCCTCAATGTTGAAAGCTACAAAATCGCACATTTTTAAACCAAAAAATGCCTGCACCTTTTTGTTTGGAGTGGCTTAAAGGTGGTTTCAAAAATGGCTAGGCATATTGAGTTTGGTCTCACTAAGTGGGGAATTTTGTTGCCTTTCCAACCTATATGGTTTCATTTTGGCCTAGTGGTTCTGAATACTCAGCCCTCAATGTTGAAAGGTAAGAAATCGCTAGTTTTTTAACAAAAAAATGCATGTTTCATTCTGCTTGGACTGGCTTAAAGGTGATTTCAAAAATGGCTAGGCATATTGAGTTTTGCCAGACTAAATGGAGAATTTTGTTGGCTTTCCAACCTATATGGTTTCATTTTGGCCTAGTGGTTCTGAATACTCAGCCCTCAATGTTGAAAGCTACAAAATCGCACTTTTTTAAACCAAAAAATGCCTGCACCTTTTTGTTTGGACTGGCTTAAAGGTGGTTTCAAAAATGGCTAGGCATATTGAGTTTAGTCTCACTAAGTGGGGAATTTTGTTGCCTTTCCAACCTATATGGTTTCATTTTGGCCTAGTGGTTCTGAATACTCAGCCCTCAATGTTGAAAGCTACAAAATCGCACATTTTTAAACCAAAAAATGCATGTACCTCTTTGTTTGGACTGGCTTAAAGGTGGTTTCAAAAATGGCTAGGCATATTGAATTTGGTATCACTAAGTGGGGAATTTTGTTGCCTTTCCAACCTATATGGTTTCATTTTGGCCTAGTGGTTCTGAATACTCAGCCCTCAATGTTGTAAGCTACAAAATCGCACATTTTTTAACCAAAAAATGCATGTAACTCTTTGTTTGGAGTGGCTTAAAGGTGGTTTCAAAAATGGCTAGGCATATTGAGTTTGGTCTCACTAAGTGGGGAATTTTGTTGCCTTTCCAACCTATATGGATTTATTTTGGCCTAGTGGTTCTGAATACTCAGCCCTCAATGTTGAAAGCTACAAAATCGCACATTTTAGACCAAAAAATGCCTGCACCTTTTTGTTTGGAGTGGCTTAAAGGTGGTTTCAAAAATGGCTAGGCATATTGAGTTAGGTCTCACTAAGTGGGGAATTTTGTTGCCTTTCCAACCTATATGGTTTCATTTTGGCCTAGTGGTTCTGAATACTCAGCCCTCAATGTTGAAAGGTAAGAAATCGCTAGTTTTTTAACAAAAAAATGCATGTTTCATTCTGCTTGGACTGGCTTAAAGGTGGTTTCAAAAATGGCTAGGCATATTGAGTTTTGCCAGACTAAATGGAGAATTCTGTTGCCTTTCCAACCTATATGGTTTCATTTTGGCCTAGTGGTTCTGAATACTCAGCCCTCAATGTTGAAAGCTACAAAATCGCACATTTTTAAACCAAAAAATGCCTGCACCTTTTTGTTTGGAGTGGCTTAAAGGTGGTTTCAAAAATGGCTAGGCATATTGAGTTTGGTCTCACTAAGTGGGGAATTTTGTTGCCTTTCCAACCTATATGGTTTCATTTTGGCCTAGTGGTTCTGAATACTCAGCCCTCAATGTTGAAAGGTAAGAAATCGCTAGTTTTTTAACAAAAAAATGCATGTTTCATTCTGCTTGGACTGGCTTAAAGGTGGTTTCAAAAATGGCTAGGCATATTGAGTTTTGCCAGACTAAATGGAGAATTTTGTTGGCTTTCCAACCTATATGGTTTCATTTTGGCCTAGTGGTTCTGAATACTCAGCCCTCAATGTTGAAAGCTACAAAATCGCACTTTTTTAAACCAAAAAATGCCTGCACCTTTTTGTTTGGACTGGCTTAAAGGTGGTTTCAAAAATGGCTAGGCATATTGAGTTTAGTCTCACTAAGTGAGGAATTTTGTTGCCTTTCCAACCTATATGGTTTCATTTTGGCCTAGTGGTTCTGAATACTCAGCCCTCAATGTTGAAAGCTACAAAATCGCACATTTTTAAACCAAAAAATGCATGTACCTCTTTGTTTGGACTGGCTTAAAGGTGGTTTCAAAAATGGCTAGGCATATTGAATTTGGTATCACTAAGTGGGGAATTTTGTTGCCTTTCCAACCTATATGGTTTCATTTTGGCCTAGTGGTTCTGAATACTCAGCCCTCAATGTTGTAAGCTACAAAATCGCACATTTTTTAACCAAAAAATGCATGTACCTCTTTGTTTGGACTGGCTTAAAGGTGGTTTCAAAAATGGCTAGGCATATTGAATTTGGTATCACTAAGTGGAGAATTGTGTTGCCTTTCCAACCTATATGGTTTCATTTTGGCCTAGTGGTTCTGAATACTCAGCCCTCAATGTTGAAAGGTAAGAAATCGCTAGTTTTTTAACAAAAAAATGCATGTTTCATTCTGCTTGGACTGGCTTAAAGGTGGTTTCAAAAATGGCTAGGCATATTGAGTTTTGCCAGACTAAATGGAGAATTTTGTTGGCTTTCCAACCTATATGGTTTCATTTTGGCCTAGTGGTTCTGAATACTCAGCCCTCAATGTTGAAAGCTACAAAATCGCACATTTTTAAACCAAAAAATGCATGTACCTCTTTGTTTGGAGTGGCTTAAAGGTGGTCTCACTAAGTGGGGAATTTTGTTGCCTTTCTAACCTATATGGTTTCATTTTGGCCTAGTGGTTCTGAATACTCAGCCCTCAATGTTGAAAGCTACAAAATCGAGTCTGAGGTGCCCTCAGGGCATACCTTACGATCGTCTCCAGAGGCCCGAGAGTCCGAGGGCCCGCCAGTCCGAAATGCCCTCAGGGCACCATGCACCTCTCTCTACATGATGTGCACAGATGATGCCCTCGGGGGATCTTACTTGATACTTACTTACTTCAGCAAGTAAGTATCAATTAAGATCTATCTATCTATCTATCTATCTATCTATCTATCTATCTATCTATCTATCTATCTATCTATCTATCTATCTATCTATCTCTATCTCTAGATCTCTATCTCTATATTTCTATCTGTCTATCTATCTGTGTATGTATGTATGTATAGATCTATCTATCTATCTATAATTTGTCAACAATGTCCCAGTCCATGTCATTAAATGCAACTTTGCTAAAGAATATGCTCTGGACTATCTTGTCGACACGGAAGGGGGGGGGGCGCTCTTTGAGGGATATGATGTAGTTGCTTTGACGAGGAGTAGTAAAGATAACTTACATGATCAAGAAATTTTGGATACTGCAATGCTGAAAGATACATATGAAATATTGTACAATGTAATAAGATGAGCAGAAAGCAAGGACTAACATTCAGGAAAGTGCAGTGGCGTAACCAGGTTTTTTCCAGAGGGGGGCAAGAGGGGGGCAAGCGGTCTTTCATGGGGGGGGGGCATTCGCGAGACGAGAGATTTTTTTAATCTATATGCTTAAAGGTATACTAGACGAAACACTATAATGGAAGCAGTACATGTGTATGTGATTTACATAGCAGAATATGAGACAGAAAACATAGAAATAGAATGCAGTAAAAAGTGTGTATAGCTTCGGAAAGCAAGGTTATAAATTCCAAAATATTATCAATCCTCACAGGGGGGGGGGGAAAGAGGGGGGCAAGGATGGCTACAGCCCTGGGGGGCAATTGCCCCTCCTGCCCCCCCCTCTGGTTACGCCACTGGGAAAGTGTGTGGACCTATCATGCCGGAATATGAATTGGGAATTGCCAATGTATCACCAATTTCCAGGGTGGAAGGGCAAATATGGCTACGGGGGATTTCGGCTATTTAAAGGAGGGGAACCTGGTACAAAAGCAGGGTGGGGTGAAAGCACAGTAAAGGCCTCAATTGCGTTTTGATAAGATAAAAGTAAATATAGGGTCCTAGAAACCAATTTCTGACATAAAGAAGAAACAGTGCAGTATTTAAGCTTGATAAACAAATAAATCTGAGAAATTTAGGCATTTTTCATGAGCATACAATTAAAACCATGCTCTGGGCAGACCTTTAAAGTGGGAATAATTTGTCAATTTTAGCATGTAACCAGTGGCCCTTTTTCTGAAGCACCATCTATTGCAGCTATGATGTAGCCTAATATTTAGTTGACATGGTGCCAGTGATAGTATCTTTTTACTGTACCTCCCTGGCCTTCTGTAGGGACCATTGGCTGACTTTTCAATATGATGATTATGGCAGCCATGATGTCCAAAGGAAAGGTCTGCTTGTAACCATATTTTTGCTAATTTTCAGCCAGGGGTTCAAAAGGCTGGCTGGAGGATATTTTTATGTAATAATTAGCCAAATTTTGTGCTTTTGCCTAGATATGATATTGATTTAATGAATTTCAGGAAAAAACTTCCAATGGCCACTGATGACTGTAAGATACAAGAAGCTTTAATGGCTTAAATCGATGTCCGTCCATTACGTCCACAACTGATTTTTTGGTAATTTAAACGAAATAAAGACCAGCTACCACATCACATGAGCTGGAAATGCGTGTCTATCTCTCTCTATCTATGTAGTCAACTGAAAAATTGAAAAACGCAATGAATTTAACTAATACACTGGACACCAGGCTAAAAAGTGTAAATGTCCGTCCATTACGTCCACAAAAATGTCAAATTAGTCTGGGGACTGATGTTTGGAGGCCTGATATGTCACGAATAAAGCAGGGATACCATGTTTAGTGACAAATTTAGATTATTTTAGTGAATGATGACAAGGCTCAAAAGTTGAATTTGTCACAGTTCATGCAAACTGTCCATATCACATCAGCGAAAACAGCCGAAAAGCCAATGGTCCATTTCAGCAGAAAAACCTAGATTTTCATGGAACTTTTATAATGTAGCTCATGGCAGCCCAGCTAATACCTGTCTTGATTTATTAGACAAACATGATTCTGTATTCTACACATTATTAGGTTCAAATCGATGTACCACACTTGCACTTCTGATGAAAATAATTCTCAAGTCACAGGGGCCAAATATTGAGGCGCTTACTGTGCTTTCACCCGGTGGTTTGAACCCATGGTCATTCTGCATGTGTCCAACCTCCATACAAAGGCAGATAGAAAGATGGGGTTGGTGGCGAAAGATGCGCATATTTACGGGACCAGGTGGAAATCAACTTTTATTGCTCCTTATTATTTTTGACATAAAGAAAAATCATTAAATGGCCGAAAAACAGAATTTTTCACGATTTTTCATTGACTTTCTTGTGTTTGGAGGTCTAAAGTCTGCCACAAAGTTTTAGAAAATATTTCTTTTAAAAACTCATCATCAAGTGTATCATTTGTGCATTCCAAAACTGTGAAAAAAAATATTTTTTTCGATAAAATAGTTATTGATTTATGGCAAGATTCATTATAAACATGTGGTCTAAAGAAACAAAAACGTAGATGGGCCATTCTCAAATTTCGGGACAACAGGTATAGGAAAATTGTCCTGCAACGGAGGGGACAATGTGGTAACGGAGGGGAATTTTGATGTAAAAAACCAACTGTAGGAACAGCAACAAAAGGAAAAATGATAAAAGATTGATGTAACTATTATTTTCAGAAGTTCTTCATCTCGTATCAGTAGATTTTTTGGCCCAAATGTCGATTTCTTGCTCATGATCTGGTAACGGAGGGGACGGTAACGGAGGGGAACAATTTTTTGCTTTTCGCTCATTACTGCTTTTTATTTTGGAGATTAGACAAAATAATTGCAGAATATTAAAACCTGCCACCCTCAGCAACATATACATGAAATCGCTCTGTAAAATTATCATTGGTAAGCTTGGAAATGAAGGAAACGGAGGGGACATTTTAGTGGGACCAAAAACATTTTTTATGAACATTATGTCATAATTTATTGAATACATGTTTTATGAAGTCTGCAAGGCAGTGGTACTATGGCGCACATGCGTCTGATGATATTCAGTGAAAATAGCTCATAAAAAACAATAACGAACAGAGCTATGGCAAGTAACGGAGGGGACAAAAAAATTGACATAAATTAGTGACACGACTATTGTATCAATTTAATCAATGAAATTATACCCAAAAAAAATTGAATATGAACTAAATATAAATTCAAGTCTATATTCCCATGAATCATGCAAAGAAACTTTGAAAATAATGGTATATTAGGAGGAAAAATGAACACTTGATTTTGTCATGTCAGGTCCAGTGACAGGGAAAAACCATTGATTTTGCACGGATTTCTGGACATAATGCATTAAAAAAAGTCTAATGAATGACTTTTTGCTCCAAATGCAGTGGTTCTAAGTAGAAATATGAATAACAGATGCAGAGTGACGCTTCAGATATTTATCGCATTCATATTAATGTCAGGGAGCTAGAGTGACGCAAATTGTCCCTAAATTTGAGAATGACCCAGTTAAGTCATCTGAATTCCAGCCATTTCTTTGCCTTAGCCACAAAAAAAAAACCATATGATATAACAATTATTGCACAGCCGCTCGTGCAATATTATACAGTTATCGCACAGCACCGAGTGCAATTTCAGTTTTTATGGCACCGAGGTGCCATAAAAACTGATATTGCACGAGGTGATGTGCAATAACTGTTATATCATATGGGTTTTTTGGCCAATGCTAGGAAAAAGGGCTGGAATTCTGATGTCCGAGTTCTTTTTGTGTTTTCTTTTGACTGCATGTTGAAAACGTATCTCGTCAAAAATCAATTTACTTTTTCACCCACAAAAAAAGTTTTTCTCACTTTTGGAATCCATAGATGATATATTTTGGTGATGGGTCTTCTTTGAAAAAAAGACTTAAGACCACTATATAAACACAACAAAAGTCACTGAAAAATGGGAGAGAAACAATTTTTCCCCCACTTAATGCTTTATTCTGATTAAATAAATAAAATAAACAGTACAAAAACATGATATCTATAACTTAGCTATTTAATATATATGCATCTTTTGGCCACCAAAATAATTTTTCTATCTATTTCCAGTGCTGTGCAGTGACTTTTAAAACCAACAAACGATGTTGTTCCTGCTGCAAGACTCAATTTGTGTTTCTTTTGAACCACATATTGAAAATGTATCTCATTACCAATGGATGGATATTTCACTCACAAAAAAAAATTCACACTTTTGGACTCCAAAAATTATATACTTGATGATGGATTTAATTTTCGATTTTTTTGCAAAACTTTATAGCAGACTTTAGACCTCTAAGCACAATAAAATCACCTAAAAATGTCGTTTTTCGGCCACTAAATGCTTTATTGTGATGAAACCAATTATAGGAGCAGTACGCAAAAACGAGCTTTCTAATTGCATCCGTTGCTGTACAGTGCACTTTTTACTAAAATCGGAAAACACAAATTGTTTGCCAGCCTGTAGCTGCAGCAGCACTGAAACGTTGTGCTTCCTCTCAGGTCCGTCCAATCTCTCACATGTTAAAATGACCGTGCAATATAATGCGTGCAATATCGTAGAATATTGCACGGCTGTCAGCCAATGACAAGCGAGTATTTCCGCTAGCCATATGATATAAGTGCTAGTATGCATTGGGCATTAGATATAGCCATACGTTTTCATTCCTCAGGGCACTCTTGCATTCCTCAGGGCACTGTTATGTTCCTCAGGGCACTGTTGTGTTCTTCAGAGCACTGTTGTGTTCTTCAGGGCACTCTTGTCTTCCTCAGGCCACTCTTGTCTTCCTCAGGGCACTCTTGTCTTCCTCAGGGCACTTTTGTGATATTCAGGGCACTTTTGTGATCCTCGGGGCACTCTTGTGTTGCTCAGGTACTCCTGTGTTCCTCAGTGCACTCTTGTGTTCCCGAGGGCACTTTTGTGTTCCTCAAGGCACTCTTTCTTCCTTAGAGCATTATTTTGCTTCTGAGGGCACTTTTTTTTGTCCGTCATGGCATTCTTGGCACTTTTGTGTTTTTCAGGGCACCCTAATGTTCCTGAAGGCATTTTGGCATTCCTCATGGCACTTTTTTCCCCTTGGGGCACACTTGTGTTCCTAAGGGCACCTTTTTGCTCTTGGGGCACTCTTAATTGTCAGTATAGGGCACTTTCTTTCCCAAAGGTGCCGAAGACAGTTGCCCCTCCTGCCCTAGTCCATTTTGTATTCCCCAGGGCACCTTGGTGTTTCCTATATGGTACTCTTGTGTTCCCTAGGGCACTCTTATGTACCCCAGGGCACTCCTTCAAAGTGGAGGTCAGAGCATTTTTTAAGAAATTTCAACTGCAATCGTGTATTCCTCAGGGCACTGTATTGTTCCTCAGGGCACTCTATTGTTCCTCAGGGCACTGTATTGTTCCTCAGGGCACTGTATTGTTCCTCAGGGCACTGTATTGTTCCTCAGGGCACTGTATTGTTCCTCAGAGCACTGTATTGTTCCTCAGGGCACTGTATTGTTCCTCAGGGCACTTTATTCTTCCTCAGGGCACTGTATTGTTCCTCAGGGCACTGTATTGTTCCTCAGGGCACTGTATTGTTCCTCAGGGCACTGTATTGTTCCTCAGGGCACTGTATTGTACCCCAGGGCACTCTATTGTTCCCCAGGGCACTCTATTGTTCCCCAGGGCACTGTATTGTTCCTCAGGGCACTGTATTGTTCCTCAGGGCACTGTATTATTCATCAGGGCACTGTATTGTTCCTCAGGGCACTGTATTATTCATCAGGGCACTCTATTGTTCCCCAGGGCACTCTATTGTTCCCCAGGGCACTCTATTGTTCCCCAGGGCACTCTATTGTTCCCGTGGGCACCCTTTTTGGTTTCTCAGGGCACCCTTTTTGGTTTCTCAGGGCACTCTTTTGTTCCTTAGGGCACTCTTTTGTTCCTTGGGGCACTCTTTTGTTCCTTGGGGCACTCTTTTGTTCCTTAGGGCACTCTTGTGTTCCTTAGGACACTCTTGTGTTCCTTAGGACACTCTTGTGTTCCTTAGGACACTCTTGTGTTCCTAAGGGTACACTTTTGTTCCTTAGGCTACACTTTTGTTCCTTAGGATACACTTTGGTTCGTCAAGGCACTCTTGTGTTCCTAAGGGCACTTTCTCATTCCTTAGGGAACTCTTTTGTTGCTTAAGGCACTCTTGTGTTCCTTAGGGCACTTTTGTGTTCCTTAGGGTACTTCTGCATTCCTCATGGGCACCTTTGCATTCCTTAGGGCACTTATTTGTTCTCCATGGCATACTTGATTTCCCTGTGTCATTCTGTTTCTCCCTAACCCTAATTTTTCTAAAGACACACTTGTACTCGTCGGGGCACTTACTTTTCCCTTTGGACACTCTTTATGTTCCTTGGAGCCTTTTTTTGCTCCTCACAGTGAGCCCGAACCATCTTCGGGGTCATAAAAATGGCCCAGCAATAAATTACCATAGGCACCATTACGTAGCTTGAGATCAGAGGAACAAGCAGATTCTTTTGATTTTTTATTTATAAATATCTTTAACAAGGGTGATCACTCAGCATAAAAACATTGTTTTTCAGTAATGCCCTTAAAGCAGATGTAAAGAACAAATAAATCCGTTGGGAATTCTTTGAGATATTGCAGTTTTTCAATTTCTTGTTTGTCACATTCCTTTATGCTGGCAATATTTCTTCAAACCAGGGTGCAAATTACAATTTCAAATGATTGAACATCAAAACAGTGTATACCACTGCCTTTTAGATAACAATTGAAATACAGAATGTTATAATTATTAGGAAAAGTCACATTTTCATATTGTGTGTGATAAACTTCTCTTGCATATTTATAAGAAGTATGTCTAAACCCTAGATAGCATTGCTGGCTTTACCTGTGACTTTGCAAAGGAAATAACAAATATCTACACTAACAAGTAATTTAAAACTAATTATTTTATAGTTTTTTTCTTGAAATTACTGAGAAAATTCCGAGTTGAAGACATATCCAGAATAGCCATATCTTTTTATCATTCTTTATGACATACATGGTTTTGAAAGATGTCTGTGATGTGTGTACTGTCTGCTTTTGGGTCATTCCATGCCAAATCACCCAGAATCAGAACTTGCCGCAGGTCACCATCTCAGAATTTTTTTAAAAAAATCTCAGATGTAGTGCTACCTGAGCTAGGCACTTGACCATATTTTGAGGTCTGTGCTGTCAAAACTCATGGAGATACATGTACGACCATTTGAAATTTTGGGTGATTTTTTTACTTTTCGGGAAATGCATTTTCGTCTGATTTTGAAGCAGTGTATAGAGTCACATTTTGCAACTACAGGTCTAATATTGTAGTTATTAAGACAATTGCCCCCATATATTCAGTTTCTGGTGTCAGATTTGAAATATCTCTATTACACAACTGGTGTCAGTGCTCCAAAAATGGCCGAGACCTCAAATTTTCAAAATGGATGGCTATTTAAAGGCTCAGCCACAGGAAACTGAATCAGCAATTAGTGCTGAAACTGGTTTTGCAGTTTCACCTGATGTCCTTTAACTGATCCAAACTCTTTTAAAAAACCTGTAAATTCACATATATCTATGTACAGCACACAATCACCAAAGCCATGTTTTACAATTTTCAACTTTTTTTCCAGTCTTATATACTTCTTATGATATTATGAAGAAAAAATTCAAGTGTACTTTCCAATGGGTTCTATTTTTTTTAAACTGAAAATAATGTATAATGGTTTTATTGCAAAACGTAATTTCACCTGATTTTGCAGCAGTGTGTACAGTCAAATTTTGCAACTACAGGTCTAATATTTTTGTTATAAGGACAATTGCTGGATTTCATCCTGTAAAAAATTCATTGTTCTAGATTGAAAATTGAAAATAAGTGTCCATATATAAAAAAAAAAGCCGTGAACTTTCTGAACGCCCCTCGTATAAGACCTTTAGTTGCAAAATGTTACTCCACACATTGCTTCAAAATCTGGCGAAAATGTCTTACACACATTTTGCAATAAAACCACTGTACATTGGTTTCAGCTTAACAAATAGAACCCATTGGAAAGTAAAACTGAATTTTTCTTCATATTATATTTAGAAGTGTATGAGACTGTCGGAAAAGTTTGAATGTTCCCAACAACTATCAAGGTGTGGTTCTAGTGTATCAAATAAAGGTATTTTGGGCGAAAATTGTAAAACCTAGCTGTTCTCACTGTGTGCTGTGCATAAGTATATATGGTTTTATGAGTTTGGATCAGTTAAAAGATATCAGGTGAAGCTGCAAAACCTGTTTCAGCACTTGTTGCTTAGTGAGTTTCCTGTTGCAGAGCTTTCAAATAGACATCCATTTTGAAAATTTGATTTCTTGGCCATTTTTGGGGCTCTGCCACCAATTGTGTAATAGAGATATATCAAATCTGACACCTGAAACTGAAAAAAATATGTCTTTTAACAGATAAAAATCTGTAAATTCGCACAAAGGCCCACCAATGCATAGCACATAAAATGGTAACTTACATGTTGCGTAAAAGTGTAAAAATCTGGATTGTCTGATTATGCTGTGCATTGGTATATAATTATATGTGAATTTACAGGTTTTAAGAGTTTCGATCAGTTAAAGGACTTCAGGTGAAACTGCAAATCCAATTTCAGCACTTGTTGGTTAGTCAGTTTCCTTTGGCAGAGCTTCCAAATGGCCATCCGTTTTGATATTTTGAGTTCTCGGCCATTTTTGGAGCACTGACACCAGTTGTGTAATAGAGATATTTCAATTCTGACACCAGAAACTGAATATATGGGGGCAAAGTTCCTAATATCCACAATATTAGACCTGTAGTTGCAAAATGTGACTCTATACACTGCTTCAAACTCAGACGAGAACGCATTTCCCGAAAAGTTAAAAAATCACCCAAAATTTCAAATGGTCATATCTCCATGAGTTTTGACAGCAGAGACTTCAAATTTTGGTCATGTGCCTATCTCAGGTAATGTTACATCTGAGATTTTTTTGAATTTTTCCTGAGACAGTGACCTGGGACCACTGGGTGATTTGGCATGGAATGACTCTTTTCACAGTTGGTATTAAAGGAGAAGTATTCCATCGGTTTTATAACTTTTGGTTTTATTCAGTTCTTTTCACTCTAATTGCATGAAGTAATAAGAACATTTCCAAGTTGAGTAAAAGGATTTGATTTCAGGCAATGCACAGGGTTGCAACTTCAAATAGACGTTTATGAGACATATATGCTAGATATTCATAGTGTCATGGCGTATCTATTTCTTATTTTAATACTGTACCTACTGATAAAGTTGTAGCTAATGACAGTACACAATGCATGTTCATGTAGGGGAGAGCGGGGCATAGTGAGACGCCGGTCACAGTGAGACAAAGCCCGTAGCATCTAGCTGGTACTGTTTACAGATCAACCCTCTTTTGTATAGTAAGTAAGTGAGAGACTGTGCTATATCCTGAATGCCTACACAGCATATCGAGAGCGGAATTTCAATATTTTGGTTTTTAGCCAGTAAAAGTAAATAATTTTGCTAAACAACTTTGTGTTATAATTCCCAAGAAAAGTGGCATAATGCAAATCAATTGCCAGGGATTCCAACCTTGATTGTTTGTCTTAGTTTAGTGAGATGATGAACCTCAATACAGGCATCCTGTTCGCAGGATTCAAAAATTTTATAAAGAGAGCTGCGTGGGGCACAGTGAGACAGTTTGAGGCGGGGCACAGTGAGACATCACAAAATACACTTGAAATGACCTGAATGTGATGCATAGCCCACAATTCACTATTACAAACAAAATGTCTGATATAAAGTACTGATTCTATTGAGTGATATCCAACAAGAAGCATTAGAAAGAATTTTGATTAGTATGTAACAGGTGCGGCAGGTTAAATAAGTCGTGCATGTGTCCTGTGCGATGAAGTTTCGAAACAAGCTCAAAAAAGGACCTAAAAAATCACCTAGCCACCTGCTTTTATATAAGTATAGTAGTTTCTGTAACAACAATTGATAGAACAATTCCGCAGGTAGTGAGGATCGGTGGTTATGGCAGCAGATGCCCTGTCTCACTGTGTCCCGCCTGCTGTCACTTTACGAGCATGGACATAACTCAAAATTTCTCCAAACCTGTAAAAGGTAGGAACCTGAAATTACTGGACAATATGCCAAACGTCATTATCTATAATGTGGACCTGATGTCATATAACTCGTTACTGCCAACATTTTGGAACACTTGAAAATAAAAAAAGTGTCTCACTGTGCCCCGCTCTCCCCTACTCAAAAACGTATTATTATTCAAATGTTTTGGAGTCAAACAGTAAGTTACAGGTCAAGTAAGGTTAGATTATTTTAAAACTAACATTGAAATGAATGTGTGTCACACCTTCCTGATATTACATGCTACGGCAGATATTTTCATTTTCAAAGAAAGGATAAGTATTTCTTCTAAATGATATTTCATATGCTTGAAACAGCTTTTGCAAAGCCGGTGCTCATTTAGAAGTCAGGGACTGCGCTTAACCTATCTATCTATATATATCTATCTATCCTGCGCTCCTCAGGGCAGTGGACACTCTTATGTTCCTTAGAGTACTCTTATGTTCCTTAGAGCACTCTTGTGTTCTTTATGGCACTCTTGTGTTCCTAGGGGCACTCTTGTGTTCCTCAGGACACTCTTTTGTTCCTCAGGGCACTCTTGTGTTCCTGTGGGCACTCTTTGTATTCCTCAGGGTAATTTTTGTTCCTTAAGGCACTTTTGCGTTCCTTAGGGAATTTTATTTTCCCTTGGGACAACCTTGTGTTTCTTGAACTTCTTGTATTCCTCAGTACACTCTTGTATTCTTCGGGGCGCTCTTGTGTTGTTTAGAGCATTTTTTGTTCCTAAAGGCACTTTTGCATTCCTTAGGGCACTTTTTTGTTCTTCATGCAGGGATTTACTTCATGACAATTTCTTTGTGTCATTCCTTGTTTTTTAGGACACCCTGTTGTTCCTAAAGGCACTCTTGTATTCTATGCTTCAGGACACTTACTTTTCCCTTTGGGCATTCTTATGTTCCTCAGAACCCATACTCGGGATACTCTTGTGCACCTTAGGCCACTGTATTGTTCGGCAGGGCTGTTGTGAATTAGGTTACTGATCTGCTCACTTTGTCTGGTTTATTATCCAGAGTTAGGGGACAGCAGGGCACAGTGAGACGCAGGACACAGCGACACAAACTTCCTAGCATCCAAATGATGTTCTTTGCAAAATTTCCTTCTTTCATGCAATATAGAAAATTTTAAGTCAGGCCTAAGTGAACGATTACCAAATCCTGTAGTGAAACTTTTCTTGGATTAGGTAACTAATAAGGAAATGGTAAAACAGAAATGCAGATTGGCTATAGTCTCCAAGATACAGCAGAAAAAGCTCAAAGGCTATATTTTCCTAGCTAAAGTCCTACAATGAAGTCTACATATCCCTAGACATAGTCCAAAATTTCCAGCGCCCTGATTTTCACCATAAAATCACCTGCCAAAAGACATCTCTGGTGCTAAAATGACACTATTTGGTGCAAACAAATAAAACAATTAGATCTTATATGTGGGGGAAGCAGGGGCAGGGGCACAGTGAATCAGAAAAGTTTATTTTTGCCGTATCTCAAAGATCTATCATAATATTTTCTTTACAAATGGTTTTAAGAAAGATATAAGTGTAAAGTAAAAATGCATGCTCAAACATTAATAGAACCGCTTCTGATTTTGAAGATATAACCTTCAGAAAGAAGACAAAAATTCGATTCACTGCACCCCGATAGCAGGGTACAGTGAGTCAGTGCTCAGGGCACAGTGAATCAAGAGCCATTTATTTTTTAGAAGAATAAAATTTGACATTGGAAGTAATTTTCTAATAACCGAATATTCCTTAGAATATTTTCTGTGCAAAACCACCCTTTTAAGTCCAGTAGATAGTAGTTTGCGTCCTTGAAGATATATGGCTTAAACTGTCACTGGTGTGGTCTTCAATATACGCTAATCTTGATGCTTTTTGCAAGAAGTTTCAGTTGTAACAATGGAGAACATAGTGATTCACTGTGCCCCGATCCACCGTTCCCTGCAAGACTACCTTTCACATAATTCACAATATTTCGCCAGTTTGATCCACATGTTCTCGAATCACCTGGAAATTATTTCCATTAGATGTTTCTGTCAGACATATTTCAATTGCAGGGAATAATTCAAAGAATTTCTGAGCTTTTTAACAAATTTATAAAACATTCTAAAATTCCAGGTTTTCATGCTAAAAATCATATTTCACCTCACAACGTCCAAACTGTTTATATTTTTTGAAATGTCATACCTGATTAAGTTGAGTGCTAAAATACACCAAACATATGAAAAGATATTGAAATATTTCTATTCAGCATCCCAGGAAGTCTACTGATTATATATGACCTCACAAGGAGCATCTCAATCCAATTCTGTAAGCACTTTCGTCTACTGTATTGTCTACCAAATATGCTGAGAAGCTGTAAATCAACATAATTTTATGTTTTAATAACTCCTGGGTTCAGTGTCAATTGAAAGCTTCACCCAGTTCATTTAAATGTTTTCCTGCACCAATGCAAAATTTCATAAAAGCTGCTACTGTCTGTAGAATTCCGCATTTTTCAGCAAAATTCTACAGGAGGTGGCAGAATTGTGTAGTTCTGGAGCTCCCTGCGGGATTTCTGAAGCTCTCTTACTTCCTGCAGCTTTCTACAATGCACTTTTCTTATAAATGTTTAGACCACTATATGACCATGATCTTGCCGCTACGTTGGTATGGGGGTGTAGCACTTCGTGGGTCAGGTGAGAGGGTGACTGGTTTTGGTGGTCCTCAGTCACTATACAGCATTTCTGATAAGTTTCTGCAGCATAATATGTAGTTCCCTGAATTCTGAAGCTTCCTGCATAAGTGCATAAAACTTCCCAAGCTGCATAGTTCTACTGAACTGAAGATTCTGCTGCAGAAACTTTTCAGATATGCAGCAGTGACAGAGGACCAACCAAAGAAAGACTTCCTACTGAATTCTACAGCTTCATAAGCTCTGAATTCTGCAGAATGACTGAAATCATATATACTCCTCGCTTCACGGCCGGTCATGGAAAGCATTTTACTTTAAGATGGGGGTTACACACAAACTGTCTTGTGTAATGTCATGCACTGGTCTACGCATGACATTTCCAACTTTTAAGTTTTACCCTATATACTTGTTCAGATATCAATGCAAATGCGGGGGCTTGTGAAAGGTTCATGATGGAACAGCTCTGCAAAGGGTACACTCCCTATTTAAGAGATGTCAATCAAGTAAGGCACGAAGAACGCAAGCAAAGCAAGGAAGAATGAATCAAGGAGGCAAGGTTCCAAGGGAGCGAGAATGGAAGAAAGGATGGTTACTAACTATGCAAGTGAAGCATGAATGGATGTTTGGAGCCGTGCATCATTTCCTTGTGCACTTAGGATAACTGGGGCAGGAGTCTAAGGAAAAACAATGAGGCAAGGAGGATGAGAAAAGGTCTGCTGTTCATAAATCAAGATCACACATGCAGGGCCAGTTGAGCTAACCCTCTCCCTCTCAAAGGAAGGAAGGAAGAAAGGAAGGAAGAAAGGAAGAAAGAAAGAAAGAAAGAAAGAAAGGAAGGAAGGAAGGAAGGAAGGAAGGAAGGAAGGAAGAAAGAAAGAAAGAAAGAAAGAAAGAAAGAAAGAAAGAAAGAAAGAAAGTAAGGAAGGAAGGAAGGAAGGAAGGAAGGAAGGAAGGAAGGAAGTAATCATGTAATCATGCAATTCAATGGCAATCTGTCTGAAACCTTCATATTCCGAGAACTTGCACTTCCAATACTAATAATGGTGCCCTGAGAGCACATTAGTAATGCCCTGAGGGCATTTCGGACTGGCGGGCCTTCGGAATGCTGGGCCTTGCCACTCCTCCAGACGACACCCCAGCTTTCGGACTGGTGGGCCCTCGTACTGGCGGGCCTTCGGCCTGACAGGCCCCAAAATGATGCCCTCAGGGCCCATGTACAGACGATGCCCTGAGGGCACCGTGGTGCCCTCAGGGCATCAAAAATTCGGACTGGCGGGCCCTCGGAATGACGGGCCTTCGGACTCGCCGACCCTCGGACTGGCGGGCCCTCGGACTGGCGGGCGGACACCGTATCCTTCGTCTTCTGTTACTCAGAACTGCGCTAGTTTCAATAACTATAGGGGCAAAATGTACCAAGCAAATTAATTATGCATCGTCAACAAGAATAACCTGCCAGCAGACACAAACTTGAAATTTTGTTCAGCCTCCCCCCTTGCCCTTGATATAAGATGGTGGCCCTCTAAGAGTTAATTCATCGAATAACCAGTTAAAAACACCATGGATGGAATTATATTGAGTCAAAGGGCCCAGATGTACATTTATAACAAACTACCTACACTAATTTTAATGTTTGTGGCATACAAAATTGTTTCAAATAAAATCATTTGATAGGCCTATTTAAAAGTAAATGTTATGCCAATACCAAATTGTGAAAAAAAAGCCAGTTCATATAAAAAGATTTTTTGCACACAGCATAATTATAATTTATCACATGAGCCCAAAGCTAGAACGATGCTGATTGGCCAAAATCACTCACATGATGACATCATAAAAACTCATATTGCATGGTTCGATTGCAATATGAGATTTTTTCCAATTTTTTCATATTGCATGGTTAGAGTGCAATATGAGCTTTTCTTGAAAAAAAAAATCCAATTTTTTTTTAAACAAAATTTTTTAATTTTTTTTTTGTGACTAAAGAAAAAAAAAAGACTTTTTTAAAAAAAAATTTTTCAGAATGAAACGTAATATTGCAGGAATAGTGGTCATGTAATAAAACAAATACAGCGCTTATCATCGTGCAATATGAATTATTGCGCCCTCGTTCAATATGAATTTCCTCGTGCAAATAAATTTTCACATTGCACTCATAAAAGTCTCATATCATGCCATATTTGTATAATATAGTATAAAAATACATAAAAGCTTAATCTCATTCAAAGCATCAGGTGCAACTTAATTGTTTGATATTCTCAGTTACTTGTTATAACTACTTAAGCCACGCATGGTCCACTAATCTGTATCAACAACTAATTGGTCCTCTGAGGTCTAAGTCTATAGTCCCTGGTCCTTAACTGAAAAAACTCTAATGGCATACATATGCATGCTTACTATGTTTTATTTTAGTATGTTGGCTTTTGTGGCGAACGAGGCCACAGTAGTGATACTTGCGGCCATGGAAGTCCTATCAGGTGCCAAAACTGCAATGGTTACAGGTGCAAAGAAAAACATAGGCTGCGCAGCAGCAAACCTTCAGCGAATAACACCTTTAGAAGATTACAATAATATCATAAAATGGGTGCGTTTATGAAATTGCTTATAGGTATGCAATAGCAGTCGAGTAGTGGCCTTCAATTATCTCTATTTGCCCGCTCTCTGCCATCTTCCCATCTGCTTGCCAGGATTTGTAAAATCACAGAAAGGCCTTATTAGACTAATTTACGCATATTATTGTGTAGTTTCATGCATGTACAAAGTACAGGTTATGAGGTGTCGGTCGAAAACCAAAAAATATAACGCTATTATAATTTTCTGAAGTTTTTCCAATGATTCATAAAGTGTTATATGCATCAAAAAGCAGTGCCACATTGCATAGGTGATTCGTTTAGAAAATTGCATTACTGCATATGCAATAGTGGGCAAGTTTTGGCTCCGATATAAAAAAAATTATTTTAAATATTTTTGTCAATATTACAAAAACTATAGAATAGCCATCTGTCAGACCATTAAACGGCACAAGTAGACCATATAAGCTATATGTGTACCAAACTTCATCCATATATATGGAATAGTGACCGGATGTTGGGCCAGAAACAAAAAATTAATTTTAAATTTTTTTTTTCAATATTTGAAAAAGTATATAATATTTTCCATCAGACCTTTTAAAAGGCACAACTAGACCATATTGACCATATGTGTACCAAACTGTATCCATGTACATGCAATAGTGACCAAGTGTTAGCTCAAAAAACCAAAAAAATATGTTTTTTATGTTTTCTCATTTTTTCAGAAAGTATAGAATATCTGTCAATGAGACCATCAAAAGGCACAACTAGACCATATAGGCCACATGTGCACCAAATATCATTCATGCACATGCAATAATGACCGAGCCTTGGCCCGGAAACGAAAAGAAATAATTTTCATATTTTGTTAATTATTTCAAAAAGTATTTAAGATCTATTCATCAGACCATCAAAAGCACAACTAGACCAAACAGGCTAGATGTGTACCAAATTTCATCACATACATTCAATAGAGGCCGAGTGCTGGGCCGGAAACGATCTATCCGCCCGCCGCCCGACCGCCCGCCCACCCGCCCGCCCGCCCGCCCGGCGGACGGACAGCATTTTTACCCAAGTGATTACAATACCTTCTTCGAACTTCGTTCGCTGAAGGTAAAAACTGTTGGTTCAAATAGGTTCCTGGCCACGATGAACAGGCCACAAGAGACTTGATAATGTGTACCTGCAAAAACTTGATTTTAAATGCCACAAATATTACAGATACTGATAACTATCTTGATAATTACTCAACTACCGGTTCATTGCCATTCAGTGATATCTCTTTTAATTGTGATAATGTTTTTTCATTGAACAGTGATAATGTATTAATGTGTTAATTGATGATGATGTAAGCATAACTGAAAGTGAAGTTACTATTTCTGTTGACATTGTCTCAATTTATGATAATTCTTGCATAATTGATTATGAGGTAATTACTGTCTGTGATGATGCTACATCAGGTGTTAGATGTTCAAAAGAAAATGATCCTACATGTAATGTCGCTGAAAATGAAAAAATTGTGTTTCTCAATGACATGTCATCTGTTACTAATGTCAGCTTGTGCAATAGCTTACCAAGATCCATTCAATATGAACACTTTTTGACAATTTATGATTATGAGTGGTTCTATAATGGACAAATTGACTATTGCATCCTACAATTGTAAATACTTTGATGACTCAAATGGTGGCCATAAGATGTATTTTATGAAAGACGTTTTTAATAACTGTGATTTTATATGTTTACAAGAGCATTGGCTGTTCGACTCTCAATTTCATAGGTTTGAAAGATTGTGTGATGAAGATATTAATTATGTAGCTACTAGTGCAATGGTCCCTGCTATGTTTAGAAATGGTAGGCCACATGGAGGCACGGCTATTGTGTGGAGGAAATCCCTCAAATACAACGTCACTTATATTGATACATACTCAAAGAGACTTAGTGCTATAAAAATTCAGTTGAATGATATTGCATCGATATTACTTTTTACAGTGTATATGCCAGTTGATGATAGAACAGATGGTGCTAATCTGATATTATTTCAAGATGTATTGTCAGAGATATCTTCCATTCGTCAGATGGAAATGGCAACTAATGTTGTGATAATTGGTGATTTTTATACTGACTTTGTGAGATTGTCACCTCAAACTGCAAATACAGGAGGTAGTTGTGTAGAATATACATTTGAGAATTCTCGTGGTCAGCGGTCAAAGATTGATCATTGTCTTGTTAGTGAGAATTTAGTTGAAACTACTAATTCTGTTGCAGTAAGCACATATGATAGTATTGATAACTCCTCTGATCATGTTTGTGTTTTAGCCAAATTCAATATTGATTGTGAGTATATTGCAAGTGTACCTAATATTCAGCAGAAAAGTGTGTCATGGTATAAAGCCACTGTTAATGACATTGAAAAGTATAAGCTGCGGATGGATAATATTATTGATAAGATTGAAGTGCCAGATAGTGCTTTGAATTGCAAGGATATATTTTGTACAGTTCACAAAAGTGATATTGAAAGGTTTCACAATGTTCTCATTCATGATGTATGTATTCATGCTAGTAAGGAGGTGCTGCCCTCTTGTGGTAATAAGAGCAGCAACAGACAAGTTGTACCAGGTTGGTCAGAGTATGTGGCTCATAAGAGGCAGCATGCCCTTTCATGCCATTGGCTTGGAAGCATGCAGGAAGACCAAATAGTGGTGTGTTATTTGAAGAAAGGAAACAGTCAAGAATTGATTATCATTATGCTTTGAAGAAAGTAAAAGAAAATGAGAATGTTATTAGATCAGAGAGGATGGCACAGGCCATAAGTGTAAATGATCATAAAAGTTTATGGAGTGAAGTGAAGCGTATGAAGGGCAGGAAAACTTCTCTTCCCTTGATAGTAGATGGTGTGAGGGGTGAAGCCAATATCTCTAATGTATTTGCTGAAAAATATCAGAAATTATATACGAGTGTTAGATATTCAAACGACAAGATGAGTGAGATGGACAAGCAGGTTAACAATCAGTTATTGGAATTTCATATGCATGATAATAAATTATTTACCATAGATGAATACAGTACGATTCTTAAAAAACTGGCTCCTAAAAAGTCGGATGGTCAGGCGGGGTTGTTTTCCGATCATCTTATAAATGGTTCGAAAAGATTTCATGTACTCATTGTAAGATTGTTTAATGCTATGATGATTCATGGTGTTGTGCCCGAAGAAATGAACAGTAGTGTTATGTTACCGATTGTTAAGAACAAGAAACTTAGCAACAATGACTCTAATAATTTCAGAGCTGTATGTCTGCAGAGTGCGTTATGCAAACTATTAGATTTGTTAATATTGAATAAAGAGAAAAATTGTTTAATAACATCTGAATTACAATTTGGGTTTAAGGCTGAACATTCCAGCTCACTCGCTACTTCAGTCTTACTAGAAGTGGTAGATTATTATTTAGAAAACTCTGGTGTTGTGTATGGTATGGCACTAGATGCCAGTAAAGCGTTCGACCGGGTAGAGTTTGGCAGTCTATTTGCATTACTGTTAAAAAGAGGAATTAATCCGATGTTTATAAGAATGTTATGTAAAATGTACACTACTCAGAATGTGTGTGTGAGGTATAACTCAAGTGTTTCAGAATGGTTTCAACCATGTAATGGAGTTAAACAAGGTGGAGTGCTAAGCCCTACATTATTCTCTGTATATATTAATGGTATGATTGAAGAACTTGTAAATGCAAAGGTTGGATGTCATGTTGGCAGCAAATATTATGGCGTTATTGGATACGCAGACGACATCATGTTAATTGCACCCACAGAGTATAGTATGAATAGGATGATTAATATATGTGAGGAGTATGCCAGGAAATATAAAATATTATTTAATGGTAAGAAGAGTAAAGTCATTGTATTTGATAAGAATGATTTAAATGTCAAACCATTATTTAAGGTTAATGATCAAGGAGTGGAATGTGTTAAAGAGTTGAATTATCTAGGTCACATGATTAACAATGACAGGAGAGATCCACTTGTTGGCTATGTTGTAAAGGATTTTACAAGGAAGTTTAATTCTTTTATTGGAGATTTAGATCAGATCAGTTCTGTTGTAAAAGGTAAATTATTCATGCAATATTGCACTAGTCTGTATGGAGTTGTTATATGTAACTCTGTTGATAAGAATATTGATAGGTTGTCAATTGCTTGGAGAAAAGCCATGAGAAGAATGTTTAAATTACCACCGCGTGCTCACAGTAAGCTTTTACCTCATATCGCAGAGATACTTCCTGCCGATTTAACTGTGTATTTGAGGACTTTAGGTCATATTTGTAAAGGTATGGATCATAAAAATTCAAGTGTAAATTATATATTTAATGTGAGCATATTTAACCCATCATCAATCATGGGAAATAATTTTAAACACATTTGCCATCGTTATAAAATCTCAAAATCTAGTAATTATTTGAATATGAAAAATTGTATAATGAAATGTTATAACAGCAGTATTGATGAAGAAAACATCAGAACGGGCAAGCAGATTAGGCAACTAATTGATGTTAGAGACAGTGTGCTATATGAGGATTTCAATTTTTCACATAATGAGATCAAAGATCTCATTGAGTATTTATGTGTTAGCTAGGTCAGTGACCTATGTTTATGGAACTAGGTAGTTCCCTTGTTACCTCTGTTTTTCTTGTTTTTAATATTGTTTTTAATTTTTATTGTTTTTAATTTATGTTAAACTGTACAATTATGTCTTTCTTGGACGAATAAAGTGTGATAATAATAATGAAATTCGAGTTGATCCTATTGCAAAAGTACTGACTGAGCGTCGTTTAAGAAGTCCTCATTCTGTTATTATCAGTCATGTTAATGTTAATGGCATTCGGTACAAATTTGGTTATTTTCATGAAATATTAACAAAGAATTTGCTTGATGTACTGTGTATAACAGAGACAAAGTTAGATGATACATTCATGAAAAATCTATTTCATTGTAATGGCTTTCATTGTCATAGGAAAGACAAGACCTGCTCCTCAGGTGATATCATGGTATGGGTCAGGTCGGATATACCTCATGAAAGAGCTACTGAATCAGGGTGGGAAATCAAAACAGACGAAAAGGAGAGTCATTCTTCCTGAGTTTTGCATCACATCCTTCCTGAGGATAACATGCAACACTCCTCACAGAATGGAGCAGAATTGCACTAATGTTACTGGTAAGGATTATTTAAGGGTTGCATGGAGTAATACATAATGTTAGGTCAACTGCTGTTATCATTTCTGACTGGTTTTTTCAGTATCTTAAAAGATTATATCTAGGGAGACCTTGAGTTTTCCTCGACGGGAAATTATTTATTTTACGGTAAGGGTGACAGTAATTTTTCATTTCAACTCCCCGAATATTCATTCCTTGGCTAAATCCAGCAACGCATTGTGAAGAAACACTCCACCAGAAATTATTTATTTCCCGAAAAGAAAACTGAGCAAGAAATTCTTCATTTCAAACACAGCTCCAACCTGCCCCCTAGAGATGGCCCCCCTCATTGGCGTATTTTGGGGGGAGGGGCGGCATGGTGCCTATGCATAATATCTATTTTGGCTTAAATCTGAACTTGTCTATATTTTCTTTTGTATTTAGGGACAATTAAAGTTTCTCAAAAAAGGAAGAAATGCACATATTTAAGCTGTTTCCAGCAAAAAGAAGAAGAAGTACTATCTTTAAAATATCAACACCACTTGTCAGAGGTTGAAGAAAGCAAATGGTGTAGAGGGAATCAAAGAAAAGTGAAGTGGCCGAATATGAAACTGGCTATTTGTACCAAAATGCAAGGGAAAATCATGTAGATTATAGCCACCACAATTACACCAATTAAAGTTTTCTAAAAGTTTTTCCCCAAAAAAAATCAGGTAAAAAAAGTGCACTAAGCTTTTAATATTCACGCAGCGAAATTTAGCACAAGAAAGGTTTCAAAATTCTGTGCTGTGATGGTCTCAACAGCAACGGTCGACAGCAGGAAATTAGGTCAAGTGGGACCGGACCAGCTTCTTATCAATGATTTAGTTTTGAATTTAACAAAACATGACATATTCATATTCAAAAGTGTCTTAAAATTCAATATTCTCCAATTATATTCCCTGTATCTATAATTTTTATGGAATAGTTAATTATAAGCCTTGAAAAGCTAAATTATATTATTAACATGTGATTCATTTCATTTCAAAACAGACAACAAGAAAACACAACAAAATTGAAGTTACATAATTATTGTCAACTGATGATCATGTAACAGTAAGCAAATAATCTACATGCAGATCATGTTATTGTTTTTGTTATCAATATTATGTAATATCAACAATCTAGCATAGACTTAAATTTGGCAGCTTTCAGTGTTGTCTTCCTTTTTACTATTTAGCTGATTATCTATCAATTTTATTTATCCTTAATCCCATTTATTTGCTATCCTATGTAGTATGTATGTATGTATCTTTCTATATATTCTTTTTTTAAAATCTATTTTATCTTTCTAATAGTTTCTAGTATATGTAAATTTCTGTCTATTTTCTAATATATCCGTCTTTCAATTTCTTTGAAACAGTAACATAACTGCCTTTCATACATTGAATATTAAATAAATTTAATGAAAGTTATGGTAAAATCATACGTCCTAAAAAAACTTTTTAAGTGCTGCGCGAATTTCATGGCTGTGCCATTTACATATTAGAGAATATTTTGCAGTTCCATTTTTAAAATAATATAAGCACCAGTCCCACAGACAAGGTATATACAGACTGTAACTGGACCTGCAAGGCAGATTGGTGCATTTAGCAGCTACCTTGAATTCAATGTTAAAATCATGTACCCTAAGCAGCTTGATAAGGTTAACCAGTAGGCCGCATTTAAAGCATCCCAAAGACTGTTGTGCACCATACACTCTGAAAGTATGTGGTGCAACATGTGCCTCATAATAATCTTTGATTTTGACTTAATTTCTGCTGCCATGCACCTGAAAATGTCTTAGACATGAGTATTATATACCCACATTTCCATTTTCATTGAAAGTCTGTGATGCACTAATTACATTATTTCACAATAAAGGAAAAACTGTGCAATATTGCAAATGAAAGCATGCATGGTAAATTGGTAATATTGTGCGGCCCAAATAATTTAAACAAAAATTTAATTTTTGTTGCAAGTCATCCTGTTTGAATGCCAAGTTTGTATATTACTCCATGAACCAACTTTATTGGCATAACAAATCAAATTGTGTACAATGCTAAAGGTAGAGTAGGTCGGGGCAGCAGCCCCCCTTAACTTTGAGGTGCGATTTGACCAACTTTTTATGGTCGATTCTCTGAATGCTTATGCTGTCAGGAAGATATCACTTGACTCTATTTATAACTACTGAAACAAATGTCTACCAATTTTAATAAAGGAGTTACGGCCATTTTTGTAAAAAATTTAAAATGGCCTTCTTACCCCACCCATCGGGCAAGAAGCCCCCCTACTATAATCCTATGGCAATTTTTTTTTGCGAGTGCATTCAGCTTGAAAGTTATTTCTTGGGGTTCTTCTATCATTTTTAGGGCATTCTATTCACTTTTTCTGAATTTCAGAACTTTTTCTGTTCATACTTTTATTTTTTAATATTTTTTGCCCTTTTTCAATTTCGGCCAAATTGTTTCTATTTCAATTAGCTATTCTATCAAGATTTAAGGTAAAGTACACATTATTAAATGGTTCCTAAAGCAGCTTTGAGGCCCCAGCGTAGGGGGCCTCATGCCCCATGCCCCATGCCCCATGCCATGTGGGGCGTCTCGCCCCAAACCCATATATTTTAATTTGACCTCTATAAAAAATAAGCTTGTTGGTACTTTGTTAATGGATTTATCTGAAGCGTTTGACTCGATCCCTCATTGTTTATTGTTAGCTAAATTAAAATGTTACTGATTTTCTAGTAATGCATGTTCATTTATGGCAAGTTATATGACTGATAGGAAACTATGTGTAAAGATCAAAGACTGTAAAAGTTCTTGGCTCACTTTAAAGAGGGGAATTCCCCAAGGGTCGTGTCTAGGGCCGTTGTTATTTAATATATTCGTAAATGATTTGTTTTGTTTCATAGAATGTTCTGATCTATTTAATTATGCTGATGACAACACTCTGAGCGTTAGTCATAACAGCATTGAGTTAGTTATCGAATTATTGGCAAAAGACACTAAAAACACAATGCAGTGGTTTGTTGACAATTATATGCAAGTTAACCCTGAACAATTTCAGGTTATGTTCATGAAACCTCAAAGAAATATCACTGAATTACCAGAATGTATGACTATAGATGATGTTACCATAAAGACCAGTGAGAAAGTCAAACTATTGGGAATCACCATTGACAGAAATCTGAATTTTAATGAACATATTAAGACGATATGCACAAAGGCGTCTAATCAATTGAAAATTCTGCTTTAAGTCCTACTTAGGCATTAAGGAAAAGGAAATGATGTATCGGGCGTTCACTCTTTCTAATTTTAATTTTTGTCCAGTTGTATGGAATTTTTGCAGCAAAACATCTGCAAGAAAAATTGAAAAAATTCAAGAAAGAGCTCTAAGATTTCTCACTGGTCAACACACTTTAAGTTATGAAATATAATTTTACAACCTGCTGTATCAAAATAAAATTCCTTTGGGTCACGGATATACTGGATCTTGGGTGACTACGAGGGGTTTTCCATAAGTTCTGTCCAACTTACCATAACTTTTGCAATATTTAGTACAGAAACATGATATTTGGGTCAAATAATATTGAAGTAATTTTCAAATGATCCTGAAAAAATCAGATTATAGAAATAAAAATAAATGGTTAATTTGTTGCCATGGAAACCAGAAGTCATGAAATGCGGCCCAAGGCACTTTTAGAGGTTCAGATTCATTATATCTTGTCAAGAATTCATTTTTTTACCAGGACTACAGGACAAGAAACGTATTAAAAATAATCCCTAACAATTCACAAATTCTCAAATTAATGAACTTGACACTAAGTACATTTTCTCTAAGTTTATGTGTCCCTTTAAAAATCAATGCTACATATTCCTCATCTTGAGATCACTGTTGGTGTTTCGCAGACTTTTTCAGTACAGTTAAATTTCTTCCTGCACCTGCAGAATTCTGCACAAAATTCTGCAGTTCTGCAGGAAGCTGCAGAATTCTGCAGTTCTGCAATTTTGGTCCTCTGTCACTGCAGCATTTCTGAAATGTCTCTGCAGCAAAATCTGTAATTCTGTAGGAGTTATGCACCTTGGGAGGTTTTATGCAATTCTGTAGCTAGCTGCAGAATTCTGTAGGAAGCTGCAGAATTCTGCAGGAAGCTGCAGAATTCTGTAGGAAGCTGCAGAATTTCACAAATTCTGCAGCCACCCGCATAATTTCACCAATTCTGCAGCTACCTGCAGAATTCTGCAGTTTCTTAAAAAATTCTGCAGGAAGCTGCAGAATTCTGCAGTTCTGCAGCTCCCTGCAGGATTTCTGAACCTCTGTTACTTGCTCCAGCTTATTGCAATGCATCTGCAAAGTTCAGACCTCTTTGACAAGGTCTTGCCGCTACCAGGGAAATGTTGTTTTGGGGGCGTAGCAATTTGGGGGTCAGGTGGGGGGGTCGGGGCCTTTTGTGCTCGTCCAGCCCAGCATCGTTTCTGAAAAATTCTGCAGCAGAATATTTAATTCTGTAGGAGTTATGCAGCTTGGGAGGTTTTATGCACTTATGCAGCCAGCTGCAGAATTCTGCAGGAAGCTGCAGAATTCTGTAGGAAGCTGCAGAATTTCACAAATTCTGCAGCCACCCGCAGAATTTCACCAATTCTGCAGCTGCCTGCAGAATTCTGCAGTTTCTTAAAAAATTCTGCAGGAAGCTGCAGAATTCTGCAGTTCTGCAGCTCCCTGCAGGATTTCTGAACCTCTGTTACTTGCTCCAGCTTATTGCAATGCATCTGCAAAGTTCAGACCTCTTAGACAAGGGTCTTAACACTACCCAGGAAATGTTGGTTTGGGGGATCGGGGTTCGGGTCAGGTGGTCGGGGGTTTTGGTGCTCATCCATCCCTGCAGCGTTTCTGAAAAGTTTCTGCAGCAAAATCTGTAATTTTGTAGGAGTTATGCAGCCTGGGAGGTTTCATACACTTATGCAGCTAGCTGCAGAATTCTGCAGGATGCTGCAGAATTCTGCAGGAAACTGCAGAATTTCAAAAATTCTGCAGCTTCCAGCAGAATTTCACCAATTCTGCAGCTGCCTGCAGAATTCTGCAGTTTCTTAAAAAATTCTGCAGGAAGCTGCAGAATTCTGCAGTTCTGCAGCTCCCTGCAGGATTTCTGAACCTCTGTTACTTGCTCCAGCGTATTGCAATGCATCTGCAAAGTTCAGACCTCTTTGACAAGGTCTTGCCGCTACCAGGGAAATGTTGTTTTGGGGGCGTAGCGGTTTGGGTGTCGGTTGGGGGGGTCGGGGCCTTTGGTGCTCGTCCAGCCCAGCATCGTTTCTGAAAAATTCTGCAGCAGAATATTTAATTCTGTAGGAGTTATGCAGCTTGGGAGGTTTTATGCAATTATGCAGCTAGCTGCAGAATTCTGCAGTTTCTTAAAAAATTCTGCAGGAAGCTGCAGAATTCTGCAGTTCTGCAGCTCCCTGCAGGATTTCTGAACCTCTGTTACTTGCTCCAGCTTATTGCAATACATCTGCAAAGTTCAGATCTCTTTGACAAGGGTCTTAACACTACCCAGGAAATGTTGGTTTGGGGGATCGGGGTTCGGGGGTCGGGTCAGGTGGTCGGGGGTTTTGGTGCTCATCCATCCCTGCAGCGTTTCTGAAAAAATTCTGCAGCAGAATCTGTAATTCTGTAGGAATTATGCAGCTTGGGAGGTTTTATGCACTTATGCAGCTAGCTGCAGAATTCTGCAGATTTTGCTGCAGAAACTCTTCAGAAACGCTGCAGGGATGGATGAGCACCAAAACCCCCGACCACCTGACCCGACACCCGACCCCCGAACCCCGACCCCCAAACCAACATTTCCTGGGTAGTGTTAAGACCCTTGTCAAAGAGGTCTGAACTTTGCAGCTGCAGAATTGGTGAAATTATGCGGGTGGCTGCAGAATTTGTGAAATTCTGCAGCTTCCTACAGAATTCTGCAGCTTCCTGCAGAATTCTGCAGCTAGCTGCATAAGCATAAAACCTCCCAAGCTGCATAACTCCTACAGAATCAAATATTCTGCTGCAGAATTTTTTCAGAAACGCTGCTAGGCCAGACAAGCACCAAACCCCGACCCCCCCACCCGACCCCCAAACCGCTACGCCCCCAAACCAACGTTTCCTGGGTAGCGGCAAGACCTTGTCAAAGAGGTCTGAACTTTGCAGATGCATTGCAATGGGCTGAATGAAGTAACAGAGCTTTAGAAATCCTGCAGGGAGCTGCAGAACTGCAGAATTCTGCAGCTTCCTGCATAATTTTTTGAGAAACTGCAGAATTCTGCAGGCAGCTGCAGAATTGGTGAAATTCTGCAGGTGGCTGCAGAATTTGTGAAATTCTGCAGCTTCCTACAGAATTCTGCAGCTTCCTGCAGAATTCTGCAGCTTCCTGCAGAATTCTGCAGCTAGCTGCATAAGTGCATAAAACCTCCCAAGCTGCATAACTCCTACAGAATCAAATATTCTGCTGCAGAATTTTTTCAGAAACGCTACCAGGCCAGGCAAGCACCAAAACCCCGGACCCCCCCAACCCGACCCCAAACCGCTACGCCCCAAAACCAACGTTTCCTGGGTAGCGGCAAGACCTTGTCAAAGAGGTCTGAACTTTGCATATGCTTTGCAATGGGCTGGATGAAGTAACAGAGCTTAAAAAATCCTGCAGGGAGCTGCAGAACTGCAGAACTGCAGCTTCCTGCATAATTTTTTGAGAAACTGCAGAATTCTGCAGGCAGCTGCAGAATTGGTGAAATTCTGCAGGTGGCTGCAGAATTTGTGAAATCCTGCAGCTTCCTACAGAATTCTGCAGCTTCCTGCAGAATTCTGCAGCTCCCTGCCGAATTATGCAGCTTCTTGCAGAATTCTGCAGCTGGCTGCATAAATGCATAAAACCTCCCTAGTCCCTAGCAGCATAACTCCTACAGAATTACATATACTGCTGCAGAATTTTTTTCAGAAACGCTGCTGAACCTGACGAGCACCAAATCCCCCAACCCCCCCCCCCCCTCACCGACCCCTAAACCGCTATGCCCCCAAACCAACGTGTCCTGGGTAGTGGCAAGACCTTGTGAAAGAGGTCTGAACTTTGCAGATGCATTGCAATAAGCTGAATCAAGTAACAAAGTTTCAAAAATCCTGCAGGGAGCTGCAGAACTGCAGAA
Organism: Platynereis dumerilii; assembly: GCA_026936325.1. Lineage (NCBI taxonomy): Eukaryota > Metazoa > Annelida > Polychaeta > Phyllodocida > Nereididae > Platynereis > Platynereis dumerilii. Next base: position 21,204 of record JAPTHN010000062.1, on the reverse strand, counting down.
TTCTGCAGCTTCTTACAGAACTGCAGAATTTACTGCAGAATTCTGCAGCTTCCTACAGAACTGCAGAAGTTCTGTCCAACCTGTCACAACTTTTGCTAGATTTTCTATATTTGGGTTAGTTGATATTGAGGTAATTTGCAAATGATCCCCAAAATATCAGATCATAGAAGTAAAAATAAATTGTTGATTTTTTGCTATGGAAACTAAAAGTCATGAAATGCGACCGTGGTCTTGTAAACAGACTCCATGTTAAGGGCTGTTTTGGCATTGTCCAGTCTTCTTTTCTTAGGTCATCCAATGTGTGCTTTCTTCATTCAGAAAAAGTTTGTACAATCTTTATTTGGTTCTATCACTCATACTTCCTTCCTTGTATGTATGATAGAAGGTTCTTACTCTCTCTGCAAGTTTTTATCAAATTAAATTGAAGAAATATAACAGGGATATATGGTGTCATACATATCCAAAAAAATTCTCATCTCATAAACAAAATGGGAAACTGCACAGGACATAGTAAAGTAACTGAGATGTGACGGTAATGCCAGTTTTCATTGTTTTTAATGATTTTACATATAACTGATTGTATTTCATGAAAAAAATTATGAATATACATCAATTCAATAAGTCAAAACACAGAAAACATAAGCAGCTGTTCAATTCGGTTTTAGTGATTACTACAAAATCTGGGCCGCATTTCATGACTTCTGGTTTCCATTGGCAACATATTAAGCATTTATTTTTAACGTTATGATCTGATTTTCGGTGTTAATTTGCAACTACGTCAATATTATTTAACCCAAATATCGTGTTTCTATATCAAATCTAGCAAAAGTTATGACTTGTTGGACAGAACTTTTGGAAAACCCCTCGTATACCAGGGATTTATTGCCTCCACCCATGGTATAACTGGTGCAGGGTAGGAAGCTGCCAAATTCTGCAGTTTCAAAAATCTGAAGGAAGCTGCAGAACTGCAGAATTCTGCAGTTTCCTGCAGAGCTGCCGAATTTGCTGCAGAATTTTTTGAAACTGCAGAATTCTGTAGCTTCCTTCATGCACTTCCAGAAGTGCATAAAACCTCCTAAGCTGCATGACTCCTACAGAATTACAGATTTTGCTGCAGAAACTTTTCAGAAATGCTGCAGTGACAGAGGACTATCAAAACCCCTAACCTCCCCAACCGACCCCCCCCCCCCTCCCCCAAACTGCTACCCCAAAACCAACATTTCCTTTGTAGCGGCAAGACCCAAGTCAACGAGGTCTGAACTTTGCAGATGCATTGCAATAAGCTGGAGGAAGTAACAGAGGTTCAGAAATCATGTAGGGAGCTGCAGAACTGCAGAATTCTGTAGCTTCCTGCATATTTTTTTTGAAACCGCAAAATTCTGCTTTTTTTTTTTGAAACTGCAGAATTCTGCACTTTTTTTGCAGAACCGCAGAATTCTGCAGTTTTATTTTAAACTGCAGAATTCTGCAGTTTTTTTCTGCAGAACAGCAGAAAGAAATTATATACTCCAATATCTCAAAAAGTTCCCAACAGATTTTTATTTATTTGATACATCAAAATGTTCGTCTGACCTTCCTCTACATCACTGCGCTAACTGTTTTCTTGGTCAATTTTTTTTAATCCCAAGGTTTTTTCAAGCTGGCTGTGCCTGTGGCCTATCACAATTTGGTCCTTGATGCATTCAAATTAGAATCAAGGTGAATGCTGCATCATGCCTAATTATTTAATCCAATTTCACAGATGGTTCTCTCAGTGATAAAAGTGGGGTCAGAAATTCAGAATACATAAATCACATTGGCCCAAACATTTACCACTCTTGCCTCTGATTGGTCCAGTCAGGTAACTCAATGTCAGAGTATTTTTAATGCATTTTAATGTAACAAGTCATGATATGACCATCCACATTTTTAAAATGTATAAATTTGTGTCTCAAATGACCACATGATATTGTAATAAATGTGTCCTAGTTTCAGAAATCATATATATGGGTCATTCTCAAATATCGGGACAATTTGCGTCACTCCAGTTCCCTGGCATTAACTTGAATGCAATTGATATCTGAAGCGTCACTCCACATCTGTTATTCATATTTCTATTTAGAACCACTGCATTTGGAACAGAAAGTCATTCATTAGACCTTTTTTTGATGCATTGTGTCCAGTAATCCGTGCCAAATCAGTGGTTTTTCCCTGTCACTGGACCTGACATGACAAAATCAAGTGTTAATTTTCCTCCTAAAGTACCATCATTTCCAAAGTTTCTATGCACGATTCACGAGAATATAGACTTGAATTAATATATACATCACATTTAACTTTTTTCTTGTTTCATTTCATTGAATTAATTGATGTAAAAGACGTGTCACTAGTTTATGTTATTTTTTTAGTCCACTCCGTTACCAGGCATAGCTCGGCTCGCTATTGTTTTTAGTGAGCAATTTCCACTCAATGTTGTAAGATGCACAGGCGCCAAACTACCACAGCTTTGCAGAATTTCATTAAACAGGTATTCAACAAGTTAAGGCATAATTTGCAATGGGGATATTTTTTGGTCCCACTAAAATGTCCACTCCGTTACCTCCAATTCCGAGCTTACCAGTGATACCTTTTCAAAGAAATTTTATGTATATATTGCTGAGGGCAACAGGATTCAATAGAATGCAATCAAAACTTTTTATCTCCCAAATAGAAACTACTATTAAGAGAAAACCAAACCGTACCTGTCCACTCCGTTACCATTCATGTACACTCAGTTGCCACAAAAAATCGATATTTAATTTTAAAAACGATTGATATGAGATGAAGTACTTCTGAAAATAAGACTTACATAATTTTTTATATTTTTTTATATTTTTAAAGTGCTCAAAAAGCAGGTTTTTTGCATCAAAAGTCCACTCCGTTACCACATTTTCCAGGGCATTTGTCGCGAAATTTGAGAATTGCCCATATTCCATTGTCCTTTGTTGTGAGGAAATAACTGATAGAAGCGGAATTTACCAAATTTATTGATTTTTAATTCAGTGAAATTGAAATAAAACTAGACTAAAAGGTAACTTATCATCAAAAGAAATCTTTTTTGGAATACGAAAGACACACACTCTAAAGTCTTCAGGGAAGTAAAATCATAATAGTGTGACAAATCACAAACAAGTCAGAAAATAAAGTATCGGAATCTTTGCTAAGCAACTACTATTTTCAGCCGCTTTTAAAACCATGTATACATTTTATATTAAAAAATATGCAATTTTTCAAATTTCACATTGAGGGCTGGGTTTTCAAAACCCTTGGGCCAAAATGAAACCATATAGGTTGGAAAGGCAACAAAATTCCCTACTTAGTCAGGCCAAACTCAATATGCCTAGCCATTTTTGAAACCACCTTTGAGCCGGTCCAAGGAGAAAGAAGCATGCATTTTTTTGTTGAAAAATGTGCGATTTTGTAGCTTTCAACATTAAGGGCTGAGTATTCAGAACCACTAGGCCAAAATGAAACCATATAGGTTGGAAAGCCAACAAAATTCCCTACTTAGTCAGGCCAAACTCAATATGCCTAACCATTTTTGAAACCACCTTTAAGCCAGTCCAAGGAGAAAGAAGCATGCATTTTTTTGGTTTAGAAATGTGCGATTTTGTAGCTTTCAACATTGAGGGCTGAGTATTCAGAACCACTAGGCCAAAATGAAACCATATAGGTTGGAAAGCCAACAAAATTCCCTACTTAGTCAGGCCAAACTCAATATGCCTAGCCATTTTTGAAACCACCTTTGAGCCAGTCCAAGGAGAAAGAAGCATGCATTTTTTTCTTGAAAAATATGCGATTTTTCAACTTTCAACATTGCTGGCTGAGTATTCAGAACCATTGCGCCAAAATGAAACCATATAGGTTGGAAAGCCAACAAAATTCCCTACTTAGTCAGGCCAAACTCAATATGCCTAGCCATTTTTGAAACCACCTTTAAGCCAGTCCAATGAGAAAGAAGCATGCATTTTTTTGTTACAAAATGTGCGATTTCTTAGCTTTCAACATTAAGGGCTGAGTATTCAGAATCATTAGGCTAAAATGAAACCATATAGGTTGGAAAGCCAACAAAATTCCCCATTTAGTCTGGCCAAACTCAATACGCCTAGCCATTTTTGAAACCACCTTTAAGCCAGTCCAATGAGAAAGAAGCATGCATTTTTTTGTTACAAAATGTGTGATTTCTTAGCTTTCAACATTGAGGGCTGAGTATTCAGAATCATTAGGCTAAAATGAAACCATATAGATTGGAAAGCCAACAAAATTCCCTATTTAGTCAGACCAAACTCAATATGCCTAGCCATTTTTGAAACCACCTTTAAGTCAGTCCAAGGAGAAAGAAGCATGCATTTTTTTTGTTGAAAAATGTGCGATTTTTCAACTTTCAACATTGCTGGCTGAGTATTCAGAACCATTGCGCCAAAATGAAACCATTTAGATTGGAAAGCCAACAAAATTCCCTATTTAGTCAGACCAAACTCAATATGCCTAGCCATTTTTGAAACCACCTTTAAGCCAGTCCAAGGAGAAAGAAGCATGATTTTTTTTGTTGAAAAATGAGCGATGTTTCAACTTTCAACATTCCTGTCTGAGTATTCAGAACCATTGCGCCAAAATGTAATCATATAGGTTGGAAAGCCAACAAAATTCCCTACTTAGTCAGGCCAAACTCAATATGCCTAGCCATTTTTGAAACCACCTTTAAGCCAGTCCAAGGAGAAAGAAGCATGCATTTTTTTCTTGAAAAATGTACGATTTTTCAACTTTCAACATTGCTGGCTGAGTATTCAGAACCATTGCGCCAAAATGAAACCATATAGGTTGGAAAGCCAACAAAATTCCCTACTTAGTCAGGCCAAACTCAATATGCCTAGCCATTTTTGAAACGACCTTTAAGCCAAGCCAAACAGAAACAAGCATGAATTTTTTGGTTGAAAAATGTGCGATTTTTCAACTTTCAACATTGCTGGCCGAGTATTCGGAACCATTGCGCCAAAATGAAACCATATAGGTTGGAAAGCCAACAAAATTCCCTACTTAGTCAGGCCAAACTCAATATGCCTAGCCATTTTTGAAACCACCTTTGAGCCGGTCCAAGGAGAAAGAAGCATGCATTTTTTTGTTGAAAAATGTGCGATTTTGTAGCTTTCAACATTAAGGGCTGAGTATTCAGAACCACTAGGCCAAAATGAAACCATATAGGTTGGAAAGCCAACAAAATTCCCTACTTAGTCAGGCCAAACTCAATATGCCTAACCATTTTTGAAACCACCTTTAAGCCAGTCCAAGGAGAAAGAAGCATGCATTTTTTTGGTTTAGAAATGTGCGATTTTGTAGCTTTCAACATTGAGGGCTGAGTATTCAGAACCACTAGGCCAAAATGAAACCATATAGGTTGGAAAGCCAACAAAATTCCCTACTTAGTCAGGCCAAACTCAATATGCCTAGCCATTTTTGAAACCACCTTTGAGCCAGTCCAAGGAGAAAGAAGCATGCATTTTTTTCTTGAAAAATATGCGATTTTTCAACTTTCAACATTGCTGGCTGAGTATTCAGAACCATTGCGCCAAAATGAAACCATATAGGTTGGAAAGCCAACAAAATTCCCTACTTAGTCAGGCCAAACTCAATATGCCTAGCCATTTTTGAAACCACCTTTAAGCCAGTCCAATGAGAAAGAAGCATGCATTTTTTTGTTACAAAATGTGCGATTTCTTAGCTTTCAACATTAAGGGCTGAGTATTCAGAATCATTAGGCTAAAATGAAACCATATAGGTTGGAAAGCCAACAAAATTCCCCATTTAGTCTGGCCAAACTCAATACGCCTAGCCATTTTTGAAACCACCTTTAAGCCAGTCCAATGAGAAAGAAGCATGCATTTTTTTGTTACAAAATGTGTGATTTCTTAGCTTTCAACATTGAGGGCTGAGTATTCAGAATCATTAGGCTAAAATGAAACCATATAGATTGGAAAGCCAACAAAATTCCCTATTTAGTCAGACCAAACTCAATATGCCTAGCCATTTTTGAAACCACCTTTAAGTCAGTCCAAGGAGAAAGAAGCATGCATTTTTTTTGTTGAAAAATGTGCGATTTTTCAACTTTCAACATTGCTGGCTGAGTATTCAGAACCATTGCGCCAAAATGAAACCATTTAGATTGGAAAGCCAACAAAATTCCCTATTTAGTCAGACCAAACTCAATATGCCTAGCCATTTTTGAAACCACCTTTAAGCCAGTCCAAGGAGAAAGAAGCATGATTTTTTTTGTTGAAAAATGAGCGATGTTTCAACTTTCAACATTCCTGTCTGAGTATTCAGAACCATTGCGCCAAAATGTAATCATATAGGTTGGAAAGCCAACAAAATTCCCTACTTAGTCAGGCCAAACTCAATATGCCTAGCCATTTTTGAAACCACCTTTAAGCCAGTCCAAGGAGAAAGAAGCATGCATTTTTTTCTAGAAAAATGTACGATTTTTCAACTTTCAACATTGCTGGCTGAGTATTCAGAACCATTGCGCCAAAATGAAACCATATAGGTTGGAAAGCCAACAAAATTCCCTACTTAGTCAGGCCAAACTCAATATGCCTAGCCATTTTTGAAACGACCTTTAAGCCAAGCCAAACAGAAACAAGCATGAATTTTTTGGTTGAAAAATGTGCGATTTTTCAACTTTCAACATTGCTGGCCGAGTATTCGGAACCATTGCGCCAAAATGAAACCATATAGGTTGGAAAGCCAACAAAATTCCCTACTTAGTCAGGCCAAACTTAATATGTCTAGCCTATCTTGAAACCGCCTTTAAGCCAGTCCAAGGAGAAAGAAGCATGCATTTTTGTGTTGAAAAATGTGCGTTAATTCAACTTTCAACATTGCTGGCTGAGTATTCAGAACCATTGCGCCAAAATGAAACCATATAGGTGGGAAAGCCAACAAAATTCCCTACTTATTCAGGCCAAACTCAATATGCCTAGCCATTTTTGAAACCACCTTTAAGCCAGTCCAAGGAGAAAGAAGCATGCATTTTTTTCTTGAAAAATGTACGATTTTTCAACTTTCAACATTGCTGGCTGAGTATTCAGAACCATTGCGCCAAAATGAAACCATATAGGTTGGAAAGCCAACAAAATTCCCTATTTAGTCAGGCCAAACTCAATATGCCTAGCCATTTTTGAAACCACCTTTAAGCCAGTCCAATGAGAAAGAAGCATGCATTTTTTTGTTACAAAATGTGCGATTTCTTAGCTTTCAACATTGAGGGCTGAGTATTCAGAATCATTAGGCTAAAATGAAACCATATAGGTTGGAAAGCCAATAAAATTCCCCATTTAGTCTGGCTAAACTCAATACGCCTAGCCATTTTTGAAACTACCTTTAATCCAGTCCAAGGAGAAAGAAGCATGCATTTTTTTTGTTGAAAAATGTGTGATTTTTCAACATTCAACATTGCTGGCTGAGTATTCAGAACCATTGCGCCAAAATGAGACCATTTAGGTTGGAAAGCCAACAAAATTCCCTACTTAGTCAGGCCAAACTCAATATGCCTAGTCATTTTTGAAACCACCTTTAAGCCAGTCCAAGGAGAAGAAAGAATGATCTTTTTTTGTTGAAAAATGTGTGATTTTTTAACTTTCAACATTGCTGGCTGAGTATTCAGAACCATTGTGCCAAAATGAAACCACATAGGTTGGAAAGCCAACAAAATTCCCTACTTAGTCAGACCAAACTCAATATGCCTAGCCATTTTTGAAACCACCTTTAAGCCAGTTCAAGGAGAAAGAAGCATTGATTTTTTTTGTTGAAAAATGTACGATTTTTCAACTTTCAACATTGCTGGCTGAGTATTCAGAACCATTGCGCCAAAATGAAACCATATAGGTTGGAAAGGCAACAAAATTCCCTACTTAGTCAGGCCAAACTCAATATGCCTAGCCATTTTTGAAACCACCTTTAAGCCAAGCCAAACAGAAACAAGCATGAATTTTTTGGTTGAAAAATGTGCGATTTTTCAACTTTCAACATTGCTGGCCGAGTATTCGGAACCATTGCGCCAAAATGAAACCATATAGGTTGGAAAGCCAACAAAATTCCCTACTTAGTCAGGCCAAACTTAATATGTCTAGCCTATCTTGAAACCGCCTTTAAGCCAGTCCAAGGAGAAAGAAGCATGCATTTTTTGGTTGAAAAATGTGCGTTAATTCAACTTTCAACATTGCTGGCTGAGTATTCAGAACCATTGCGCCAAAATGAAACCATATAGGTGGGAAAGCCAACAAAATTCCCTATTTAGTCAGACCAAACTCAATATGCCTAGCCATTTTTGAAACCACCTTTAAGTCAGTCCAAGGAGAAAGAAGCATGCATTTTTTTTTGGAAAAATGTGCGATTTTTCAACTTTCAACATTGCTGGCTGAGTATTCAGAACCATTGCGCCAAAATGAAACCATTTAGATTGGAAAGCCAACAAAATTCCCTATTTAGTCAGACCAAACTCAATATGCCTAGCCATTTTTGAAACCACCTTTAAGCCAGTCCAAGGAGAAAGAAGCATGATTTTTTTTGTTGAAAAATGAGCGATGTTTCAACTTTCAACATTCCTGTCTGAGTATTCAGAACCATTGCGCCAAAATGTAATCATATAGGTTGGAAAGCCAACAAAATTCCCTACTTAGTCAGGCCAAACTCAATATGCCTAGCCATTTTTGAAACCACCTTTAAGCCAGTCCAAGGAGAAAGAAGCATGCATTTTTTTCTTGAAAAATGTACGATTTTTCAACTTTCAACATTGCTGGCTGAGTATTCAGAACCATTGCGCCAAAATGAAACCATATAGGTTGGAAAGCCAACAAAATTCCCTACTTAGTCAGGCCAAACTCAATATGCCTAGCCATTTTTGAAACGACCTTTAAGCCAAGCCAAACAGAAACAAGCATGAATTTTTTGGTTGAAAAATGTGCGATTTTTCAACTTTCAACATTGCTGGCCGAGTATTCGGAACCATTGCGCCAAAATGAAACCATATAGGTTGGAAAGCCAACAAAATTCCCTACTTAGTCAGGCCAAACTTAATATGTCTAGCCTATCTTGAAACCGCCTTTAAGCCAGTCCAAGGAGAAAGAAGCATGCATTTTTTGGTTGAAAAATGTGCGTTAATTCAACTTTCAACATTGCTGGCTGAGTATTCAGAACCATTGCGCCAAAATGAAACCATATAGGTGGGAAAGCCAACAAAATTCCCTACTTATTCAGGCCAAACTCAATATGCCTAGCCATTTTTGAAACCACCTTTAAGCCAGTCCAAGGAGAAAGAAACATGATTTTTTTTGTTGAAAAATGAGCGATTTTTCAACTTTCAACATTGCTGGCTGAGTAATCAGAACCATTGTGCCAAAATGTAATCATATAGGTTGGAAAGCCAACAAAATTCCCTACTTAATCAGGCCAAACTCAATATGCCTAGCCATTTTTGAAACCACCTTTAAGCCAGTCCAAGGAGAAAGAAGCATGCATTTTTTTCTTGAAAAATGTACGATTTTTCAACTTTCAACATTGCTGGCTGAGTATTCAGATCCATTGCGCCAAAATGAAACCATTTAGGTTGGAAAGGCAACAAAATTCCCCACTTAGTGAGACCAAACTCAATATGCCTAGCCATTTTTGAAACCACCTTTAAGCCAGTCCAAGGAGAAAGAAGCATGCATTTTTTTCTTGAAAAATGTACGATTTTTCAACTTTCAACATTGCTGGCTGAGTATTCAGAACCATTGCGCCAAAATGAAACCATATAGGTTGGAAAGCCAACAAAATTCCCTATTTAGTCAGGCCAAACTCAATATGCCTAGCCATTTTTGAAACCACCTTTAAGCCAGTCCAATGAGAAAGAAGCATGCATTTTTTTGTTACAAAATGTGCGATTTCTTAGCTTTCAACATTGAGGGCTGAGTATTCAGAATCATTAGGCTAAAATGAAACCATATAGGTTGGAAAGCCAATAAAATTCCCCATTTAGTCTGGCCAAACTCAATACGCCTAGCCATTTTTGAAACTACCTTTAATCCAGTCCAAGGAGAAAGAAGCATGCATTTTTTTGTTGAAAAATGTGTGATTTTTCAACATTCAACATTGCTGGCTGAGTATTCAGAACCATTGCGCCAAAATGAGACCATTTAGGTTGGAAAGCCAACAAAATTCCCTACTTAGTCAGGCCAAACTCAATATGCCTAGTCATTTTTGAAACCACCTTTAAGCCAGTCCAAGGAGAAGAAAGAATGATCTTTTTTTGTTGAAAAATGTGTGATTTTTTAACTTTCAACATTGCTGGCTGAGTATTCAGAACCATTGTGCCAAAATGAAACCACATAGGTTGGAAAGCCAACAAAATTCCCTACTTAGTCAGACCAAACTCAATATGCCTAGCCATTTTTGAAACCACCTTTAAGCCAGTCCAAGGAGAAAGAAGCATTGATTTTTTTGTTGAAAAATGTACGATTTTTCAACTTTCAACATTGCTGGCTGAGTATTCAGAACCATTGCGCCAAAATGAAACCATATAGGTTGGAAAGGCAACAAAATTCCCTACTTAGTCAGGCCAAACTCAATATGCCTAGCCATTTTTGAAACCACCTTTAAGCCAAGCCAAACAGAAACAAGCATGAATTTTTTGGTTGAAAAATGTGCGATTTTTCAACTTTCAACATTGCTGGCCGAGTATTCGGAACCATTGCGCCAAAATGAAACCATATAGGTTGGAAAGCCAACAAAATTCCCTACTTAGTCAGGCCAAACTTAATATGTCTAGCCTATCTTGAAACCGCCTTTAAGCCAGTCCAAGGAGAAAGAAGCATGCATTTTTTGGTTGAAAAATGTGCGTTAATTCAACTTTCAACATTGCTGGCTGAGTATTCAGAACCATTGCGCCAAAATGAAACCATATAGGTGGGAAAGCCAACAAAATTCCCTACTTATTCAGGCCAAACTCAATATGCCTAGCCATTTTTGAAACCACCTTTAAGCCAGTCCAAGGAGAAAGAAGCATGCATTTTTTTGTTACAAAATGTGCGATTTCTTAGCTTTCAACATTGAGGGCTGAGTATTCAGAATCATTAGGCTAAAATGAAACCATATAGGTTGGAAAGCCAATAAAATTCCCCATTTAGTCTGGCCAAACTCAATACGCCTAGCCATTTTTGAAACTACCTTTAATCCAGTCCAAGGAGAAAGAAGCATGCATTTTTTTGTTGAAAAATGTGTGATTTTTCAACATTCAACATTGCTGGCTGAGTATTCAGAACCATTGCGCCAAAATGAGACCATTTAGGTTGGAAAGCCAACAAAATTCCCTACTTAGTCAGGCCAAACTCAATATGCCTAGTCATTTTTGAAACCACCTTTAAGCCAGTCCAAGGAGAAGAAAGAATGATCTTTTTTTGTTGAAAAATGTGTGATTTTTTAACTTTCAACATTGCTGGCTGAGTATTCAGAACCATTGTGCCAAAATGAAACCACATAGGTTGGAAAGCCAACAAAATTCCCTACTTAGTCAGACCAAACTCAATATGTCTAGCCATTTTTGAAACCACCTTTAAGTCAGTCCAAGGAGAAAGAAGCATGGATTTTTTTGTTGAAAAATGTGCGATTTTTCAACTTTCAACATTGCTGGCTGAGTATTCAGAACCATTGCGCCAAAATGAAACCATTTAGGTTGGAAAGCCAACAAAATTCCCTACTTAGTCAGACCAAACTCAATATGCCTAGCCATTTTTGAAACCACCTTTAAGCCAGTCCAAGGAGAAAGAAGCATTGATTTTTTTGTTGAAAAATGTACGATTTTTCAACTTTCAACATTGCTGGCTGAGTATTCAGAACCATTGCGCCAAAATGAAACCATATAGGTTGGAAAGGCAACAAAATTCCCTACTTAGTCAGGCCAAACTCAATATGCCTAGCCATTTTTGAAACCACCTTTAAGCCAAGCCAAACAGAAACAAGCATGAATTTTTTGGTTGAAAAATGTGCGATTTTTCAACTTTCAACATTGCTGGCCGAGTATTCGGAACCATTGCGCCAAAATGAAACCATATAGGTTGGAAAGCCAACAAAATTCCCTACTTAGTCAGGCCAAACTTAATATGTCTAGCCTATCTTGAAACCGCCTTTAAGCCAGTCCAAGGAGAAAGAAGCATGCATTTTTTGGTTGAAAAATGTGCGTTAATTCAACTTTCAACATTGCTGGCTGAGTATTCAGAACCATTGCGCCAAAATGAAACCATATAGGTGGGAAAGCCAACAAAATTCCCTACTTATTCAGGCCAAACTCAATATGCCTAGCCATTTTTGAAACCACCTTTAAGCCAGTCCAAGGAGAAAGAAGCATGATTTTTTTTTGTTGAAAAATGAGCGATGTTTCAACTTTCAACATTCCTGTCTGAGTATTCAGAACCATTGCGCCAAAATGTAATCATATAGGTTGGAAAGCCAACAAAATTCCCTACTTAGTCAGGCCAAACTCAATATGCCTAGCCATTTTTGAAACCACCTTTAAGCCAGTCCAAGGAGAAAGAAGCATGCATTTTTTTCTTGAAAAATGTGTGATTTTTCAACTTTCAACATTGCTGGCTGAGTATTCAGAACCATTGCGCCAAAATGAAACCATATAGGTTGGAAAGCCAACAAAATTCCCTACTTAGTCAGGCCAAACTCAATATGCCTAGCCATTTTTGAAACGACCTTTAAGCCAAGCCAAACAGAAACAAGCATGAATTTTTTGGTTGAAAAATGTGCGATTTTTCAACTTTCAACATTGCTGGCCGAGTATTCGGAACCATTGCGCCAAAATGAAACCATATAGGTTGGAAAGCCAACAAAATTCCCTACTTAGTCAGGCCAAACTTAATATGTCTAGCCTATCTTGAAACCGCCTTTAAGCCAGTCCAAGGAGAAAGAAGCATGCATTTTTTGGTTGAAAAATGTGCGTTAATTCAACTTTCAACATTGCTGGCTGAGTATTCAGAACCATTGCGCCAAAATTAAACCATATAGGTGGGAAAGCCAACAAAATTCCCTACTTATTCAGGCCAAACTCAATATGCCTAGCCATTTTTGAAACCACCTTTAAGCCAGTCCAAGGAGAAAGAAACATGATTTTTTTTGTTGAAAAATGAGCGATTTTTCAACTTTCAACATTCCTGTCTGAGTAATCAGAACCATTGTGCCAAAATGTAATCATATAGGTTGGAAAGCCAACAAAATTCCCTACTTAATCAGGCCAAACTCAATATGCCTAGCCATTTTTGAAACCACCTTTAAGCCAGTCCAAGGAGAAAGAAGCATGCATTTTTTTCTTGAAAAATGTACGATTTTTCAACTTTCAACATTGCTGGCTGAGTATTCAGATCCATTGCGCCAAAATGAAACCATTTAGGTTGGAAAGCCAACAAAATTCCCTACTTAGTCAGGCCAAACTCAATATGCCTAGCCATTTTTGAAACCACCTTTAAGCCAGTCCAAGGAGAAAGAAGCATGCATTTTTTTGTCGAAAAATGTGCAATTTTTCAACTTTCAACATTGCTGGCTGAGTATTCAGAACCATTGCGCCAAAATGAAACCATTTAGGTTGGAAAGCCAACAAAATTCCCTACTTAGTCAGGCCAAACTCAATATGCCTAGCCATTTTTGAAACCACCTTTAAGCCAGTCCAAGGAGAAAGAAGCATGCATTTTTTTGTCGAAAAATGTGCAAATTTTCAACTTTCAACATTGCTGGCTGAGTATTCAGAACCATTGCGCCAAAATGAAACCATATAGGTTGGAAAGCCAACAAAATTCCCTACTTAGTCAGGCCAAACTCAATATGCCTAGCCATTTTTGAAACGACCCTTAAGCCAAGCCAAACAGAAAGAAGCATGAATTTTTTTGTTGAAAAATGTGCGATTTTTCAACTTTCAACATTGCTGGCTGAGTATTCAGAACCATTGCGCCAAAATGAAACCATATAGGTTGGAAAGGCAACAAAATTCCCCACTTAGTGAGACCAAACTCAATATGCCTAGCCATTTTTGAAACCACCTTTAAGCCAGTCCAAGGAGAAAAAAGAATGATTTTTTTTGTTGAAAAATGTGCGATTTTTCAACTTTCAACATTGCTGGCTGTGTATTCAGAACCATTGCGCCAAAATGAAACCATATAGGTTGGAAAGCCAACAAAATTCCCTATTTAGTCAGACCAAACTCAATATGCCTAGCCATTTTTGAAACCACCTTTAAGCCAGTCCAAGGAGAAAGAAGCATGATTTTTTTGGTTGAAAAATGAGCGATTTTTCAACTTTCAACATTCCTGTCTGAGTAATCAGAACCATTGCGCCAAAATGTAATCATATAGGTTGGAAAGCCAACAAAATTCCCTACTTAGTCAGGCCAAACTCAATATGCCTAGCCATTTTTGAAACCACCTTTAAGCCAGTCCAAGGAGAAAGAAGCATGCATTTTTTTCTTGAAAAATGTACGATTTTTCAACTTTCAACATTGCTGGCTGAGTATTCAGATCCATTGCGCCAAAATGAAACCATTTAAGTTGGAAAGCCAACAAAATTCCCTACTTAGTCAGGCCAAACTAAATATGCCTAGCCATTTTTGAAACCACCTTTAAGCCAGTCCAAGGAGAAAGAAGCATGCATTTTTTTGTCGAAAAATGTGCGATTTTTCAACTTTCAACATTGCTGGCTGAGTATTCAGAACCATTGCGCCAATATGAAACCATATAGGTTGGAAAGCCAACAAAATTCCCTAATTAGTCAGGCCAAACTCAATACGCCTAGCCATTTTTGAAACGACCCTTAAGCCAAGCCAAACAGAAAGAAGCATGAATTTTTTTGTTGAAAAATGTGCGATTTTTCAACTTTCAACATTGCTGGCTGAGTATTCAGAACCATTGCGCCAAAATGAGACCATTTAGGTTGGAAAGCCAACAAAATTCCCTACTTAGTCAGGCCAAACTCAATATGCCTAGCCATTTTTGAAACCACCTTTAAGCCAGTCCAAGGAGAAAGAAGCATGCATTTTTTTTCTTGAAAAATGTGTGATTTTTCAACTTTCAACATTGCTGGCTGAGTATTCAGAACCATTGCGCCAAAATTAAACCATATCGGTTGGAAAGCCAATAAAATTCCTTACTTAGTCAGGCCAAACTCAATATGCCTAGCCATTTTTGAAACCACCTTTAAGCCAGTCCAAGGAGAAAAAAGAATGATCTTTTTTGTTGAAAAATGTGTGATTTTTCAACTTTCAACATTGCTGGCTGAGTATTCAGAACCATTGTGCCAAAATGAAACCACATAGGTTGGAAAGCCAACAAATTTCCTTACTTAGTCAGGCCAAACTCAATATGCCTAGCCATTTTTGAAACTACCTTTAAGCCAGTCCAAGGAGAAAGAAGCATGCATTTTTTTGTCGAAAAATGTGCGATTTTTCAACTTTCAACATTGCTGGCTGAGTATTCAGAACCATTGCGCCAAAATGAAACCATATAGGTTGGAAAGCCAACAAAATTCCCTATTTAGTCAGGCCAAACTCAATATGCCTAGCCATTTTTGAAACCACCTTTAAGCCAGTCCAAGCAGAAAGAAGCATGCATTTTTTTGTCGAAAAATGTGTGATTTTTCAACTTTCAACATTGCTGGCTGAGTATTCAGAACCATTGCGCCAAAATTAAACCATATCGGTTGGAAAGCCAATAAAATTCCTTACTTAGTCAGGCCAAACTCAATATGCCTAGCCATTTTTGAAACCACCTTTAAGCCAGTCCAAGGAGAAAAAAGAATGATCTTTTTTGTTGAAAAATGTGTGATTTTTCAACTTTCAACATTGCTGGCTGAGTATTCAGAACCATTGTGCCAAAATGAAACCATATAGGTTGGAAAGCCAACAAAATTCCCTACTTAATCAGGCCAAACTCAATATGCCTAGCCATTTTTGAAACCACCTTTAAGCCAGTCCAAGGAGAAAGAAGCATGCATTTTTTTCTTGAAAAATGTACGATTTTTCAACTTTCAACATTGCTGGCTGAGTATTCAGAACATTGCGCCAAAATGAAACCATATAGGTTGGAAAGCCAACAAAATTCCCTATTTAGTCAGGCCAAACTCAATATGCCTAGCCATTTTTGAAACCACCTTTAAGCCAGTCCAATGAGAAAGAAGCATGCATTTTTTTCTTGAAAAATGTACGATTTTTCAACTTTCAACATTGCTGGCTGAGTATTCAGAACATTGCGCCAAAATGAAACCATATAGGTTGGAAAGCCAACAAAATTCCCTACTTAGTCAGGCCAAACTCAATATGCCTAGCCATTTTTGAAACGACCCTTAAGCCAAGCCAAACAGAAAGAAGCATGAATTTTTTTGTTGAAAAATGTGCGATTTTTCAACTTTCAACATTGCTGGCTGAGTATTCAGAACCATTGCGCCAAAATGAAACCATATAGGTTGGAAAGGCAACAAAATTCCCCACTTAGTGAGACCAAACTCAATATGCCTAGCCATTTTTGAAACCACCTTTAAGCCAGTCCAAGGAGAAAGAAGCATGATTTTTTTTGTTGAAAAATGAGCGATTTTTCAACTTTCAACATTCCTGTCTGAGTAATCAGAACCATTGCGCCAAAATGTAATCATATAGGTTGGAAAGCCAACAAAATTCCCTACTTAGTCAGGCCAAACTCAATATGCCTAGCCATTTTTGAAACCACCTTTAAGCCAGTCCAAGGAGAAAGAAGCATGCATTTTTTTCTTGAAAAATGTACGATTTTTCAACTTTCAACATTGCTGGCTGAGTATTCAGATCCATTGCGCCAAAATGAAACCATTTAAGTTGGAAAGCCAACAAAATTCCCTACTTAGTCAGGCCAAACTAAATATGCCTAGCCATTTTTGAAACCACCTTTAAGCCAGTCCAAGGAGAAAGAAGCATGCATTTTTTTGTCGAAAAATGTGCGATTTTCAACTTTCAACATTGCTGGCTGAGTATTCAGAACCATTGCGCCAATATGAAACCATATAGGTTGGAAAGCCAACAAAATTCCCTACTTAGTCAGGCCAAACTCAATACGCCTAGCCATTTTTGAAACGACCCTTAAGCCAAGCCAAACAGAAAGAAGCATGAATTGTTTTGTTGAAAAATGTGCAATTTTTCAACTTTCAACATTGCTGGCTGAGTATTCAGAACCATTGCGCCAAAATGAGACCATTTAGGTTGGAAAGCCAACAAAATTCCCTACTTAGTCAGGCCAAACTCAAAATGCCTAGCCATTTTTGAAACCACCTTTAAGCCAGTCCAAGGAGAAAGAAGCATGCATTTTTTTCTTGAAAAATGTGTGATTTTTCAACTTTCAACATTGCTGGCTGAGTATTCAGAACCATTGCGCCAAAATTAAACCATATCGGTTGGAAAGCCAATAAAATTCCTTACTTAGTCAGGCCAAACTCAATATGCCTAGCCATTTTTGAAACCACCTTTAAGCCAGTCCAAGGAGAAAAAAGAATGATCTTTTTTGTTGAAAAATGTGTGATTTTTCAACTTTCAACATTGCTGGCTGAGTATTCAGAACCATTGTGCCAAAATGAAACCATATAGGTTGGAAAGCCAACAAAATTCCCTATTTAGTCAGACCAAACTCAATATGCCTAGCCATTTTTGAAACCACCTTTAAGCCAGTCCAAGGAGAAAGAAGCATGCATTTTTTTCTTGAAAAATGTACGATTTTTCAACTTTCAACATTGCTGGCTGAGTATTCAGAACATTGCGCCAAAATGAAACCATATAGGTTGGAAAGCCAACAAAATTCCCTATTTAGTCAGGCCAAACTCAATATGCCTAGCCATTTTTGAAACCACCTTTAAGCCAGTCCAATGAGAAAGAAGCATGCATTTTTTTGTTACAAAATGTGCGATTTCTTAGCTTTCAACATTGAGGGCTGAGTATTCAGAATCATTAGGCTAAAATGAAACCATATAGGTTGGAAAGCCAATAAAATTCCCCATTTAGTCTGGCCAAACTCAATACGCCTAGCCATTTTTGAAACTACCTTTAATCCAGTCCAAGGAGAAAGAAGCATGCATTTTTTTGTTGAAAAATGTGTGATTTTTCAACTTTCAACATTGCTGGCTGAGTATTCAGAACCATTGCGCCAAAATGAGACCATTTAGGTTGGAAAGCCAACAAAATTCCCTACTTAGTCAGGCCAAACTCAATATGCCTAGTCATTTTTGAAACCACCTTTAAGCCAGTCCAAGGAGAAAAAAGAATGATCTTTTTTTGTTGAAAAATGTGTGATTTTTTAACTTTCAACATTGCTGGCTGAGTATTCAGAACCATTGTGCCAAAATGAAACCACATAGGTTGGAAAGCCAACAAAATTCCCTACTTAGTCAGACCAAACTCAATATGTCTAGCCATTTTTGAAACCACCTTTAAGTCAGTCCAAGGAGAAAGAAGCATGGATTTTTTTGTTGAAAAATGTGCGATTTTTCAACTTTCAACATTGCTGGCTGAGTATTCAGAACCATTGCGCCAAAATGAAACCATTTAGGTTGGAAAGCTAACAAAATTTGCTACTTAGTCAGGCCAAACTCAATATGCCTAGCCATTTTTGAAACCACCTTTAAGTCAGTCCAAGGAGAAAGAAGCATGCATTTTTTTTGTGGAAAAATATGCCATGTTTCAACTTTCAACATTGCTGGCTGAGTATTCAGAACCATTGCGCCAAAATGAAACCCATATAGGTTGGAAAGCTAACAAAATTTGCTACTTAGTCAGGCCAAACTCAATATGCCTAGCCATTTTTAAAACCATCTTTAAGGCAGTCCAAGGAGAAAGAAGCATGAATTTGTTTGTCGAAAAATGTGTGATTTTTCAACTTTCAACATTGCTGGCTGAGTATTCAGAACCATTGCGCCAAAATGAAACCATATAGGTGGGAAAGCCAACAAAATTCCCACTTAGTCAGGCCAAACTCAATATACTTAGCCATTTTTTAAACCATTTTTAAGCCATTCCAAACTGAATGACGCATGCTCTTTTTTGTTCAAAAATCTGTGATTTCTCACATTTCAAAATTGAGGGCTTGGTTCTCAGAACCCGTGGACCAAAATGAAACGATATAGGCCAGAAAGCCAACAAAATGACGCATGCTTAAAAAAGAGAAAACTGCTATGTACACCCCCCCCTCCCCCGTTTCAACATTTAAGGTTTAGTTCTCGGAACCCTTCTAAAGGCTCAATGAAACCATATTAGCTCATGAGGGACCGTTCAGAATGTCTTACTGGGGGTGGTGGGAGTTTAGCGGAACTGCCCGTCAAAGATTGATACTCCCCCCCCCCCCGCCAGTCATAAATTCTGAATGGTCCCTAATTATAGGCCAGAAATCCAACTAAATTTCCTATTTTGTTAGTCCAAAGTTTCCAAACTCAATATGCTTACACTGTATAGGCCACTTTTCGGCCAGGCCAAAGTGTAAGATGGTAGCCCTATAGCGGCAATAATGGGGCAAATATTATAGCGACATTTGATGGTAAATCGTCCAATATATAGAGTAGAGTTGAACGCAGAAAAACTTTTCTTCATTTAAAATTAATAGGCCACCTTCATATTGGACTGCTTACCATCAAATATTTGCCAAATTATAGCCTGATTTAAATCTTGTGAGCTTCACTCAGATGAGCTCATAGGCATAGATTCTCAGGGTGTTCTTACTGTTGCTTGATTTAGAACTAATATATATACAAGGACATGTAGATCAGCCGACCTAAAGGACATGGCACACTTGAAATAAATAGCTATACCTACTGCCATAGGCGTACGGGACAGGCGTTTCGCGGGGGGGCTGTCACTATTTTGCCCTGAAATTTTAATGACAATGACAATGACAAAATTTTTATTCAGACCAATAAAGAATTGCAGTTACATAGTTAATTAAATTTTGAAACAATTTTTCTATGGGTCTAGGAGGTGTACACTAAGCCAGCTTTGACTGGCGCTATTTAACATGGCGCGGATGTGACCAGGGCAGTGGATCTGCCCTGATTGGTCAGGATTTGCCCTGATATATGCCATTTGCCCTGATGCCAGGGGGGGCTGCAGCCCCCCCTGACCCCCCACGAAATACGCCTATGCCTTCTGCCTATTAATGTGACCACAAAATATATAATCAATTCCTGAGTGAACAAAGTCATGCCTACTGCCTATTAATGTGACCACAAAATATATAATCAATTCCTGAATGAACTAAAACCCCCCCCCAGCCCCCCCCCCCTCAAGGGTGCCGGAAGGAAACAAGGGCGGCAGGGGCAGTCGGTCGAGAAAGGGCAAATGTAATTCACGCGACAAAAATTTAATGTAGCGGCAATACTAATTTTGAATTTTTACTTAAAAATTTTTCCATAAATTCACCGTAAATTAAGGCCTTAAAATTTTTTCTTTGAGATCAAAAGGGCAACCTTGCCCCTCCTGGCCAAGGGCAGGAGGGGCAATTGCCCCTCCTGCTCCCCCTGTTCCGGCACCCTTGCCCCCCCCCCCCCTCATAGATATAATGGTCGCGCTTGCAGCAGCCCTTTATTGATTTTAATGGTCTGTGCAGTGGTCCTCCTGGCACAAGTAGACAAGCTGCAATTATCTCACAGTTCAGTTCAGTTCAGTAGGTAATACTGGAAGCAGCCACGGTGCCTCTGTATCCAGATCTTCCTCCTGATGGCGCACAATGTTCAACAACAAGTAAAAGTAGCAAAACAGAGCTACACAGCTGGAATGATAACATGCAGATCCTTGCAGATCCTTTCTCTTTCAATTTATTGTTTTTTCTTAGAGCAGTCTGCAAATTGTAAACCCATCTTATTACTCCGGCAATTAGATCGTCCCGCAGCGCCCTCTTACGATTTTGCGGTGAAACGAAATTCTCCGGGACACCAGATATGCTAGTATGGGGCTAGCATCCTTTACCGCTAATGGCGGCTAACATTGAGGGCTCATTTCAATGTGGTTCTTTCTTGCAGTTGTGCAATACTTCCTGGTTTGATTACGCACTGCGCATGCGTTCTAGGTCATTCCCAGGTCATTTGAGGTCATTCCAGGTCAATCTACTGGCACTATGACAGGTGCGACGTAATTCATTGCTAATCTTTTGTCAAAGGATCAGTCCAACC